>JAUMJK010001926.1:0-118296 GCA_033558105.1 Coccyzus lansbergi | reverse complement strand
GCGGCGCGGTGGGCGTGGCCTCCGCCCCCTCGATGCCCCGCCCCTCGGCGTGACGTCACCCGCGCTCGGCTCCAAAAGGGGGCGCGGCGCGGGTTTGCATCGCCGGGCGCGGTGGCGCGCGCCTGTAGTCCTAGCTACTCGGGAGGCTGAGCCCGTCGGATCGCTTGAGCCCAGGAGTTCTGGGCTGCAGTGCGCTATGCCGAGCGGGCGTCCGCGCTAAGGCCGGCATCAATATGGTGAGCCCCGGGGAGCCGGGGCACACCAGGTTGACTAAGGAGGGGTGAACCGGCCCAGGTCGGAGACGGAGCAGGTCAAAGCTCCCGTGCCGGTCAGTAGCGGGATCGCGCCTGTGAATAGCCACTGCAGCGTAGCCTGGGCAACACAGAGAGACGCAGGTTCTTTTTGCCGCGTCCGCGCCCCCTATTTTTGCCCCGTAGCGCCCCCCACACCGCACCCGGGGTCGCACCCGCACCGCCTCCTACTGGCACAGAGCGGTAATAACAGCGACAACCCGCACCGCCCCCTGCTGGGACACTGCGATTAATACCTGTGAATCATAGAATCATACAATCACCAGCTTGGAAGAGACCCACTGGATCATCGAGTACAACCGTTCCTATCAAACACTAAACCATGTCCCTCAGCACCTCTTCCACCTGTCCCTTAAACACCTCCAGGGAAGGTCAATCAACCACCTCCCTGGGCAGCCCGTTCCAATGCCCAATGCCCCTTTCTCTGAAAAACTTCCTCCTAATGCCCAGCCTAAATCTCCCCTGGTGGAGCTTGAGGCCATTCCCTCTTGTCCTGTCCCCTGTCACTTAGGAGAGGAGGCCAGCTCCCTCCTCTCCACAACCTCCCCTCAGGTGGTTATAGAGAGCAACGAGGTCTCCCCTCAGCCTCCTTTTCTCCAGGCTAAACACCCCCAGCTTGTCTTGCTTATCAGAAGTCATCTAGCAGCAGACCCCCCCTTCCTAAATAAAGGCCTATAAAAATATGTTGCTTTAGCTTAAACAACTGTCATCTTGTGTATTCTTTGAGTCTGAGTTCTATTCTGCTGTTCTTTAAGTCTCAGTTGCTTCAGCTAAATTATTGCTGGTTTGTTTGCTCCTTCTTTGTGCTTAACTCAAGCTAATTGCTAGAAACTTAAAGCTAAACAACGGTTACTCTAGAATCATAGAATCACCAGGTTGGAAAAGACCCACTGGATCATCAAGTCCAACCATTCCTATCAAACACTAAACCATGTCCCTCAGCACCTCATCCACCAGTGTCTTAGACACCTACAGGGAAGGTGAATCTACCACCTCCCTGGGCAGCCTCTTCCAATGCCCAATCACCCTTCCTGTGGAATTGTTTTTTCCCCAACATCTAGTCTGAATCTCCCCTGGGGCAGCTTGAGGCCATTCCCTCTGTCCTCTCCCCGTCACCTGGGAGAAGAGGCCAGCTCCCTCCTCTCCATCCTGTTAGACCTAAATGTCATCAATCATTAGTCCATTTAACCCTGTATCACCTGCACCTCTGGAGGACCACCAGCTCCTGAAGGGACACTGTGGTCATGCCTGCACACCTTGAGGAGCATCAGTTCCTGAGGGGACACTGTGGCACTGCCACCTGCGCTGCAAAAACCCCAGGTCTCTCCTGCACCCCCACCCCACCTGCTGCTGGATGTTAAGGAAAATAAGAACAAGAGGAATATCGCAGGGTAAAACTGAGGTATTCTTTGTTAGTGGGTTGATATAACTAGAGTGTTGTGTTAAGAGCAGAACCAGACCCGGGGTTTGGAAGGTAACCTTGGTGGCAGTTATGAGGACACTGTTCAGTTTTGCAGAGCTCTCTCCATGGCCAGTTTAAAGCCCAGTCCAGCTGAATCCACAGGCTGTGCAAAAAAATGTCAGACCTAGAACAGACTTAACAATCATTAAATAACTTAAGGGAAGTGATTCTGCCCCTCTGTTCCCCTCCTGTGAGACTTCATCTGGAGTCCTGTGTCCAGTTCTGGAATCCTCAGTGTAAGAAGGAGATGGAGCTGCTGGAACAGGTCCAGAGGAGGCTACATGGATGATCCACGGGCTGGAGCATCTTCTATATGAGGACAGGCTGAGAGAGTTGGGGTTGTTCAGCCTGGAAAAGAGAAGACTCTGGGGAGACCTTAGAGCCACCTTCTAGTAGTTGAAGAGGCTACAAGAAAGCTGCAGAGGGACTGTTCACAGAGGCTTGTGGTGATAGAACAAGGGGGCAATAGGTATACACTAGAGACGGGTATATTTAGACTAGACTAGACATATCCTCTTTTCCAGCTCACTCCACCTGCCCTTGGATCACTTTTATCCCCTCCACTGCTCTGTGTCCCCTCACTGACGCTGTTAGAACCTCATGGAACGCGCTTCGGGTTGCAAGGGGCCCCAAAGCCCTCGCGACCCTCCCGCGTCCCTCCTACAGGGGGCGCTGTCCCGCCCCTCGCCCCGCCCCTTACCCCTCCTGTCCAATCACCTCCCTCCTCCGCTGCCTCTAGAATCATAAAATCATAGAATAACCAGGTTGGAAGAGACCCATCGGATCATCGAGTCCAACCATTCCTATCAAACACTAAACCACGTCCCTCAGGACCTCTTCCACCTGTCCCTTAAACACCTCCAGAGAAGGTGAATCAACCACCTCCCTGGGCAGCCTATTCCAATGCCCAATGACCCTTTCCGTGAAAAACTTCCTCCTAATCTCTAGCCTAAATCTCCCCTGGTGGAGCTTGAGGCCATTCCCTCTTGTCCTGTCCCCTGTCACTTGGAGAAAGAGCCCAGCTCCCTCCTCTCTACAACCTCCTTTCAGGTAGTTGGAGAGAGCAATAAGGTCTCCTCTCAGCCTCCTCTTCTCTAGGCTAAACCCCCCCAGCTCTCTCAGCCGCTCCTCATAAGGCCTGTTCTCCAGCCCCTTCACCAGCTTCATGGCTCTTCTCTGGACTCGCTCCAGAGCCTCAACATCCTTCTTGTGCTGAGGGGCCCAGAACTGAACACAGGATTCAAGGAGCGGCCTCACCAATGCTGAGTCCAGAGGGAGAAGAGCTGCAGCAAACAAACAGCTCTGATGACACATGAGCTGTGCAGCGTTTACATCATTTCCACTCATTCACAGAATTACCAGCTTGGGAAATCATCGAGCCCAACCATTCCTATCAAACACTAAACCATGTCTCCCAGCGCCTCATCCACCCTCAAAGCCCATCCAGTTCCACCTCCTGCCATGAGCAGGGACACCTCACTAGATCAAGGTCTTCAAAGCCCCATCCAACCTGGCCTTGAACACCTCCAGGCATTAGGCATCCACCACTGCTCTGGGCTGTGGGTTTTACCAAAATCCGCTGTGGTTTTGGTGCTTGTGGAGCAGGTTGGATGCAGGCATGGAAGAGATCATAGAACCATAGAATCATCAGGTTGGAAGAGACCCACGGGATTATAGAGTCCAACCATTCCTGTCAATCACTAAACCATGTCCCTCAGTGCCTCATCCACCTGTCCCTTAAACACGTCCAGGGAGATGACTAAACCACCTCCCTGGGCAGCCTCTGCCAGTGCCCAATGACCCTTTCTGTGATTTTTTTTTTTTTTTCCTAATGTTCAGCCTGAACCTCCCCTGGTGGAGCTTGAGGACATAGACTCATAGAATCACCAGGTTGGAAGAGACCCTCCGGATCATCGAGTCCAACCATTCCTATCAAACACTAAACCATGTCCCTCAGGACCTCATCCACCCATCCCTTAGACACCTCTAGGGAAGGTGAATCAACCACCTCCCTGGGCAGCCTCTGACAGTGCCCCAATGACCCTTTCCGTGAAAAATGTTTTCCTAATGTCCAGCCTAAACATCCCCTGGTGGAGCTTGAGGCCATTCCCTCTTGTCCTGTCCCCTGTCACTTGGGAGAAGAGCCCAGCTCCCTCCTCTCTACAACCTCCTTTCAGGTAGTTGTAAAGAGTAATGAGGTCTCCCTTCAGCCTCCTCTTCTCCAGGCTAAACAACCCCAGCTCTCTCAGCTGTTCCTCATAAGGCCTGTTCTCCAGACCCTTCAGCAGCTTCGTTGCTCTTCTCTGGACTCACTCCAGAGCCTCAACACCCTTCTTGTGCTGAGGGGCCCACAACTGAACACAGGATTCAAGGAGCGGCCTCACCAGCTGAATACAGAGGGAGAATAACCTCCCTGGACCTGCTGGTCACACCATTTCTGATATAAGCCACGATGCCATTGGCCTTCTTGGCCACCTGGGCACACTGCTGGCTCATGTTCAGTCGGTTGTCGACCAGCACCCCCAGGTCCCTCTCCTCCTGGCAGTTTTCCAGCCAGGCTTCTCCCAGTCTGTAGTTCTGCACAGGGTTGTTGTGCCCCAAGTGCAGGACCCGGCATTTGGCTGTGTTAAACCTCATGCCGTTGGACACTGCCCAGCAGTCCAGCCTGTTTAGGTCCCTTTGCAGAGCCTCCCTACCCTCCAGTAGATCGACACTTCCACACAGCTTTGTGTCATCTGCAAACTTGCTAAGGGTACCCTCAATGCCCTCAGGTAGTTGTAGAGAGTAATGAGGTCTCCTCTTGGCCTCCTCTTCTCCAGGCTAAACACTCCCAGCTCTCTCAGACGCTCCTCATAAGGTCTGTTCTCCAGCCCCTTCACCAGCTTCCTTGCTCTTCTCTGGACTCGCTCCAGAGCCTCAACATCCTGCTTGTGGTGAGGAGCCCAAAACTGAACACAGTATTCGAGGAGCTGCCTCAACAGCGCTGACTCCAGAGGGAGAATAACCTCCTGGCCCTGCTGGTCACGCCATTTCTGGTACGAGCCAAGATGCCATTGGCCTTCGTGGCCGGTAGCCCTGCCCTCCCCCCGTCTATCCAATGGCGCCTCTCGCTCCGCTGCCCAATCCCGTCTCTCTCGCCCCTCCCGCCGCTCCCGCTCGTTTCGGGGCCGCTGTGCCGGTGCTGCCGGGGGCGATGCGGCTGCGGTGCGAGGCGGAGGTGGTTCGGCGGCAGCTGCCGTGGCCGCGGGGCCGAGCCGCCCGCGCTCTGCTGTCCCTGGGCCGCCCCCGCGGCTCCGGCGGCGCCGTCTGCCTGCTGCTCTGCACGGCGCGGGACAGGGCCGGGGCGCGCTACGGGCTGCGCGACAACGTGGAGAGGTGCTTCACCCGCTTCGTGGAGGAGGGCAAGGCCACCCTGCGCCTGCGGGAGCCGCCCGTCGACCTCTGCCTCAGCAAGGTGCGGGCGGCCAGCTCTTAGCGGGCGTGAAGGGACGGTTGGTAGGAGGGGCTGGGCTCCGTGATCCGGTGGGTCCCTTCCAACATGGTGGTTCTGTGATTCTAAGGGGGTCTTCGTACAGCCTGGGAGGGCTCCGCGGGGTCCGAAAGGGGCTCGGTGAGGTCCAGGAGCGATTTGTTCGGGGGCGGCTCAGTGGGGTCTGGGAGCTGTTAAGTGGCATCTGAGGGGGCTCAGTGGGGCGTGGGAGCTGGTAAGTGGCATCTGAGGGGGCTCAATGGGGTGTGGGAGCTGTTAAGTGGCATCTGGGGGTCTCACTGGGGTGTGGGAGCTGGTAAGTGGCATCTGAGGGGGCTCAGTGGGGTCTGGGAACTGTTAGGTGGCATCTGAGGGGGCTCAGTGGGGTGTGGGAGCTGGTAAGTGGCATCTGGGGGTCTCACTGGGGTCTGGGAACTGTTAAGTGGCTTCTAGGGGAGGTTTAGTGCAGTCTAAGACCTGCTCATTGGGGTCATGGGGCTTTTTCACAAGGTCTAGGGGTCACATTGGGGTCTGGGAGCTGTTAAGTGGCATCTGGGGGGCTCAGTGGGGTCTGGGAACTGTTAAGTGGCATCTGAGGGGGCTCAATGGGGTGTGGGAGCTGGTAAGTGGCATCTGGGGGTCTCACTGGGGTCTGGGAACTGTTAAGTGGCTTCTAGGGGAGGTTTAGTGCAGTCTAAGACCTGCTCAGTGGGGTCATGGGGCTTTTTCATAAGGTCTAGGGGTCACATTGGGGTCTGGGAGCTGTTAAGTGGCATCTGGGGGTCTCACTGGGGTCTGGGAACTGTTAGGTGGCATCTGAGGGGGCTCAGTGGGGTGTGGGAGCTGGTAAGTGGCATCTGGGGGTCTCACTGGGGTGTGGGAGCTGGTAAGTGGCATCTGAGGGGGCTCAGTGGGGTCTGGGAACTGTTAAGTGGCATCTGAGGGGCCTCAATGGGGTGTGGGAGCTGGTAAGTGGCATCTGGGGGTCTCACTGGGGTCTGGGAACTGTTAAGTGGCTTCTAGGGGAGGTTTAGTGCAGTCTAAGACCTGCTCAGTGGGGTCATGGGGCTTTTTCACAAGGTCTAGGGGTCACATTGGGGTCTGGGAGCTGGTAAGTGGCATCTGGGGGTCTCACTGGGGTCTGGGAACTGTTAGGTGGCATCTGAGGGGGCTCAATGGGGTGTGGGAGCTGGTAAGTGGCATCTGGGGGGGGTTCTCTGGGGTCTGGGTGCTCTTAAGTGGCTTCTAGGGGAGGTTTAGTGCAGTATAAGACCAGCTCATTGGGGTTGAGGGAGGTTTAGTGTAGTCTAACAACTGCTCGGTGGGGTCTTCGGGCTGTTCACAGGGTCTAGGGGTCACATTGGGGTCTGGGAGCTGTTAAGTGGCATCTGGGGGTCTTACTGGGGTCTGGGAACTGTTAGGTGGCATCTGAGGGGGCTCAATGGGATGTGGGAGCTGGTAAGTGGCATCTGGGGGTCTCACTGGGGTCTGGGAACTGTTAAGTGGCATCTGAGGGGGCTCAGTGGGGTGTGGGAGCTGGTAAGTGGTATCTGGGGGGGGTTCTCTGGGACCAGCTCACTGGGGTCGAGGGAGGTCCAGTGCAGTCTAAGACCTGCTTAGTGGGGGCTTGGGGCTGTTCACAAGGTCTAGGGGTCACACTGGGGTCTGGGAGCTGTTAAGTGGCATCTGGGGGAGTTCAGTGCAGTCTAAGACCAGCTCAGTGTGGTTGGGGGATGTTCACAGGGTCTGGGGGTCTCAATGTGATCTGGGAGCTGTTAAGTGGCATCTTGGGCGGCTCAGTGGGCCTAGGACCTGTTAAGTGGTATGTAGGGGGTCTCACTGGGGTCTGGGAGCTGTTAAGTGGCGTCTAGGGGGGCTCAGTGAGGGTTTTGAGCTGTTAAGAGGGGTCTGGGGTGGCTCAAGGAGGTCTGGGAGTGGTTTGGTGGGGCCAGAGGGGGCTCAATGCAGTCTAAGAGTGGCTTAGTGGGATCTGAGGGAGTTCAATGGGATCTGGGAGCTGTTAAGTGCTATCTTGGGGAGCTCAGTGGGGTCTGGGGCAGCTTGGTGGCATCTGGGGGCTGCTCACAGGTTCTGGAAGGAGCTTAATGAGTCTAAGAGATATTCAGTGGTGTCTGGAAGTGACTCAGCGCAGTCTAGGAGCTATTAAGTGGGGTCGGGGGGGGGCTTAGTGGGGTCTAGGGGCTGTTAAGTGGCATTGGGGGGGGCTCAGTGGGGTCTTAATCACTGTTCAGTAGGGCCTGGGAGCTGTTATGTATGGTCCAGGGGGGCTCAATGCAGTCTGAGAGCAGTTCAGTGTTGTCTGGGGGCAGCTCGATGGATCTAAAGGATGTTCCAAGGGGTCTGAGTGGGGAGGCCCTAGCCCAGGTTACCCAGAGCAGCCGTGGCTGCCCCACCCCTGGAGGTGTTCAGTGCCAGGCTGGATGGGGCTTGGAGCAACCTGATCCAGTGGGAGGTGTCCCTGCCCCTTGGCAGGGGGTCCCTTTCAACCCAAACCATTCCGGGATTCTTTGAAATTCTGGAAGCAGCTCGGCAGCCTCACAAGCCTGAGTTGTTTCCCTTTCTGGTTTCATTGCTCTGCTGAGTTGCATCACCTGACACACGTACAAAATAGTTCAGAAAGCGTTAGTACAAACGAGCAGAAGAATAGTGAACTTTTACCTCCCCTTTGTGTTTTCTTGTAGGCAAATGTCAGCAGTTTGAAGGCTTTCCTTTCAGCTGTGAGACTGGCTCACCAAGGCACCGACATTGAAACTCTCCCGCTCTCCGCTTTGGTACCAGCAAAGACCTCAGAAGTTGAAAAGCCCAAGACAAAAATGATCATAACTTCCAGAAGGGACTATCCTCTCACCAAAAACTTCCCCTACTCCTTGAAACACCTCCAAGCCTCTTACTGCAAACTCGCTCGGATCGACACGCGTGTGCTTTGTTTGAAGAAGCTCCGAAAACTAGACCTGAGTCACAACCACATAAAGCAGCTGCCGGCTACCATTGGCGACCTGACCTGTCTTCAGGAGCTGATTTTGCATGACAATCACCTGGAGTCTTTCAGTGGAGCTTTGTGCAACTCCACCCTCCAGAAATCCCTTCAGTTCTTGGACCTCAGCCAGAACAAAATCAGAGCTCTTCCAATTCAGTTTTGTCAGCTGCGAGAACTCGTTAATTTAAAGCTCGATGATAATGAGCTGATTAGGCTGCCGTTCAAGATTGGCCAGTTAGGTCATCTACGCTTTTTGTCAGCAGCTCGAAACAAACTTCCTTACTTACCTAGTGATTTTAGGAAGCTCTGCCTTGAGAACTTGGATCTCTTTGGGAATCCTTTTGAACAGCCCAATCCGCTTGTTCCCAACATACAACTGAAAATACCACTGACTCTGTTGGAGTGTGCAGCGAGAGCAACTGTGAACCACAGGTAAGAGTGGCACGGTGGGTACCCTGAGTCACGGATTGGTTTGGGTTCGAAGGAGCATTGAGGCCCATCCAGTTTAATGGGCAGGGACACCTCCCACTGGATCAAGTTGCTCCAAGCCCCATCCAGCCTGGTCCTGAACACCTCCAGGGGTGGGGCAGCCACGACTTCCCTGGGGGAACATGGGTCAGGGCCTCACCACTTTCATTGTGAAGAAATTCCTCTTTATGTCTAGTCTAAATCTGCCCGTCTCCGGTTTAAGCCATTCTTCCGTGTCCTAGCACTCCAAGCCTTTGTAAACAGTCCCTCCCCAGCTTTCCTGGAGCCGCTTTCAGTGCTGGAAGGTCGCTCTCAGGTCTCCCTGGAGCCTTCTCTTCTCCAGGCTGAACAACCTCAACTCTCACGGCCTGTCCATAGAGCAGATGTGCTCCAGCCCTTGGATCATTTCCGTGGCCTCCTCTGCCCCCGTTCCAACAGTTCCATCTCCTTCTTATTTTGGGAATTCCAGAACTGGATACAGGACTCCAGGTTGGGTCTCACCAGAGCAGAGCAGAGGGGCAGAATCCCCTCCCTCATCCTGCTGGTCGCACTGCTTTGGATGAAGCCCAGGACGTGCTTGGTTTCTGGGCTTGGAGTGAACATTCCTGGCTCATTTGGAGCTTCTCATCCCTCAGCACCCTAAGTCCTTCTCCTCAGGGATGCTTCCAATCACTTTGTCCCCCAGACTGTACTGAAACCACCCCACGCTGCTGCCTGTGGTCCCTCCAGTATCGGCTGCCACGGCTCCCGCTCTACTCTGGGAGTAAAACAGAGCGAGAAGATGGAAAGAAGGAGTCATGGTTACAGATAGGGGTGAGAGACAGACTTGAAGCGTTCCTGATCCACATTCCAAGCCCTTTGTTGCCCTGAGGATGGGGAGCGCCAGTGAGCCTGGGTTAATTGCTCGGAAGGCTGTGGGAAAGGTGTCCACAGGCACGCAGGCCACACCCTGGAAACGAGTTGAGCAACCAGGTGCTCTGGTTCAAACCGTACCCCTTTCTGACCTTGCTGATTTATTAAACTCCACGCATCTCTTTCCCAACTTTGCGTAAACTGCAGTGGGTTTGATACCAATATTATTTAGGCAGCTTTTTTGCTAGGGAATATTATCCCTCACAGCTGGTGAAGGGGCTGGAGAGCAAAGGTTATGAGAGGCGGCTGAGGGACCTGGGGCTGCTTAGCCTGGAGAAAAGGAGGCTGAGGGCAGACGTCATAACTCTCTGCAGCTCCCTGAAAGGAGGTTGCGGTGAGGTAGGTGGGCGCTGGTCTCTTCTTCCAAGTGACAAGTGATAGAGGGAGAGGAAATAGCATCAAGTTGCACCAGGGCAGGTTCAGATTGGACATTAGGAAAGACACCTTCATGGAAAGGATCTTCATACCCTGGCAGAGGCTACTCAGGGAGGTGGTGGAGTCCCCATCCCTGGAGGAGTTTGAAAGGCAGGTAGATGAGATGCTGCGGGATCTGGTTTAGTAGTGGGCAAGTATGGTTGGACTCGGTGATCTCAAAAGTCTTTTCCAACCAGGCAATTCTATGATTTTGGTGCTTGGTTAACTTACCGGAGTTTCTTGGGACACCGAGTCACAACCAGGCCCCGTGCAGCAGGCACCACATGGAACTAAACAGGGTTCATCCTCCAGGAGCCTTCTTGAGGCGAGGGATGGTGAAAACAGTCCCTGTGCACATGGGTCCGTGATTCTTGGGAGACACCACTGGACAAAGTGGTCCTGATTATCTTAGATGGAAAAGGACAACAGACATTGTCTGACATTCACTGGAGGTGAGAGTTCACAAAGAATGAGAACTGGCAGTGGTGATGGGCTGTACCAGCCTTGAAAAGGGGAGAGAACCGGAGGGAAAGGTACTGAAGCAAGAGAATGGAAATTGTTCTCCATAATGGCATTCCAGACAAGTGCTGGAGCTGTGCTTGTGCTTGTGCTTGTTCTGACCAGGAAAAAGTTTGTCCTGGAATTGAGGTGGTGAAAAAACCCCGAGGAGCCTTAGTTGTGTGAATGGGAGAGTGTAGAAAGAATTTGGAATGCGTGGGTGCAGTCAGGATGTGAGTCAGAAGGACCAGTTCCGTGGGGCTGGAGTGGCAGTTGGGCACTGGTGGTGCTCGCACTCTGCAGTGACCTCGGCAGCTGCAGGAAGATCATTCCTGTGGTACCTTGACCACAGTGCCTGTCCACTGTGGAATGGAACAGCAACAGTTCTTGTTCCTGTCTCTGGATGTCATCATTGGCACAATGGATGAAAAGAGCAGCGTTCCAAGAGAACCTACACAGTGGTGCTGCTGTGAAAAGGCACATTTCATCTCACGCCATCTAAAAGAATAGAAGCCTGGCTGGAAAGCTGCCTGGAGGAGAAGGAATTGGGAGTGTTGGTGTATAGCCAACTGAACATGAGCCAGCAGTGTGCCCAGGTGGCCAAGAAGGCCAATGGCATCCTGGCTTGTATCAGAAACGGTGTGACTAGCGGGTCCAGGGAGGTTATTCTCCCTCTGTACTCAGCACTGGTGAGGCCGCTTCTCAAATCCTGTGTTCAGTTCTGGGCCCCTCACCACAAGAAGGATGTTGAGGCTCTGGAGTGAGTCCAGAGAAGAGCAACAAAGCTGGTGAAGGGGCTGGAGAGCAAGTCTTACGAGGAGCGACTGAGAAAGCTAGGGGTGTTTAACCTGGAGAAGAGGAGGCTGAGAGGAGACCTCATTGCACTCTACAGCTACCTGAAGGGAAACTGTAGAGAGGAGAGAGCTGGGCTCTTCTCCCTAGTGACAGGGGACAGGACAAGAGGGAATGGCCTCAAGGTCTACCAGGGGAGGTTCAGGCTCAACCTAAGGAAAGAATTCTTCACAGAAAGGGTGATTGGGCAGTGGAACAGGCTACACAGGGAAGTGGTTGACTTGCCTTCCCTGGGGGTGTTTAAGGTGCAGGTGGATGAGGTGCTGAGGGGCATGGTTTAGAGATTGGTGGGAATGGTTGGACTCGATGGTCCCATGGGTCTCTTCCAACCTAGTGATTCTATGATCTAGAGGAACCTGGATGGACTGGAGAAGTGTGGCCATGTGAACCTCAGGAGATCCAACAAGGCCAAGGGCAGGGTCCTGCACTTGGGTCACAACAACCCTGTGCAGCCCCAGGCTTGGGGAAGAGTGACTGGAAAGCTGCCCAAAGGAGAAGGAGTTGAAGGCTTTGGTTGACAGCGGCTGAACATGAGCCAGCAGTGGCCCAGGTGGCCAAGAAGGCCAATGGCATCTTGGCCTGGATCAGCCATGGAGTGACCACCAGGAGCAGGGAAGGGATTGTACCCCTGTACTCGATGCTGGTGAGGCTGCACCTCAAATCCTGGGTTCAGGTTTGGGCCCCTCACTCCAAGAAGGACATTGAGGGGCCAGAGCACATCCAGAGAAGGGAACGAGACTGGGGAAGGGGATGGAGAACAAGGGTTAGGAGAGGTGGCTGTGAGACCTGGGGCTGTTTAATCTGCAGAAAAGGAAGCTGAGGGGAGACCTCATCACTGTCTACAACTCCCTTGAAAGGAGGTTGCGGCAAGGTGGGTGCTGGGCTCTTCCCCCAAGCGACTGGAGGAGAGGGAATGGCCTCAAGTTGCACCAGGGCAGGTTCAGCTTGGGCATTAGAAAAAATTTCTTCACTGAAGGGTTCTCGGGCCCTGCTAGAGGCTGCCCAGGGAAGTGGTGGAGTCCCCATCCCCGGAGGGGTTTATAAGATGGGAGATGAGATGTTCAGTGATCTCGTTTAGTAGTGGACAGGGACAGTTGGACTCAGTGATCTCACTTTCTTTTCCAACCAAGCGATTCTATGGTTGTACCACAATTGCACATTTTTAATGACTGTTTTTAAGCGCTGTATTTAATTCCTGACCGGTGACAAAATTTCAGCTTTGCTGTGTCTGGGATCTTGGAGGCATTTCTCCCAGCTGGTGCAGCCAGTGTTTTCCCAGAGTTGAGTGACGCTGGTTAACTCTGAGACGAATTCACGCTTGCTCCTCTTGTTCCACAGAATCCCATACGGTTGTCACCTCCTTCCTGCTCATCTTTGTGAAGACCTGGACGTGGCTAAAGTGTGCCAGTGCAGAAGTGCTTGTCTGAGCAGCTTCATTCAGATCACGGTGACCATGAATCTCCATCACGTAGCTCACACCGTGGTCCTGGTGGATAACATGGGAGGAACGGAAGCACCCATCATCTGCTACTTCTGCTCTCTAGACTGCTATTCCCAGTTCCTGGACAGGTACCTGCAGAGTAACGGGTGATCATTGTGAGGTGCCAAAGCTCTGTTTGGAGTTCTGTCGGTGGTGGAGGAGCTGAGATAGTTTCTTGCTTGTTCCCCTCACTCGCCGTCAGGGGGCTTTGTCGATCCTGCGGTGAGAGGGCACCGCTCATCAGTGCCCTGGCCATTCCTCCACCACTAGAATGATGCTTAGCTTGAATGGATCCTCCTTTAGAATGTATTTTGCTGTTATTTTGCTAGTACTGTGACTCTGTTCGGAGTATCACAACCGTTTTCTTTCTCCTGGGGCTCTGCTTGCTGACGCTTGAACTCTGCCTGTGGAATAGCCCTGCTGTCACTGTTGCTGCACTGGACTCCTCCCAACTTTGTTTACTCAGAGCAATGCGGTTGGCAGCTACAAGAAGAAATGACAGGGGGAGTGTTCCAAACCGGTCCTGTAATTCCAGGTGCTCCTTTTTAAATGCTTCTGTTACAGTGTTTTCATGTCAAGCAGGGACCAGCACTGCTGGGTTTTTACCAGAGGCAGTGTTTTGGGGTTTTATCTCTTTGTGATGCAAGAAATGTCTTTTTCTAAAATCTTTGTTTCTTAACTCTCATGTTTTGAAGAGCCTTGAATTGTTCACTGTGTCAACGTATTAAACTTCAAATTCTCTGTGCTCTTGACTTGTGTTTTCTCTAAGGAGTTTTTCCCTCCAGAGCATTCTAGGGATCAGCTCTTACTCCAGAAAAGGTTGTGATCCCTGTAGCCCCTATTCACGTGCTTTGACTGCCCCAAGAGGAGTTAAGCTGCAAGAGATGTTTGGCAAGCTGAATTCGGAGAACAGAAAGCGCAGATCGAAAAAGTGGGTGAGCAACTGAATGGGTAAAGTCGCTCCCTGCCACAAATTACAGCTGCTCTTTGATGAGCAGTTTAAAATGACATGTCCACAAAATGCTGGTAGAGAACGGAGGAAAAATTGTTATTTCCAAACAACATCCTTCCTGGAATCACGCATGTTTCGTGAAACAATTAATGGAACCTGCTATCCAAGTGTTATGACTCTGTATCATTACAGTACAGTTTATTATACAATAGCGGCACTACGAGGCTATTATTGCGGATTATCAGTCCTATTACAATTATTACCATATCATATAGGGTAAGGTTTGAGAAGCCAGACGTGGGATCAGAAGAAGACAGAGTCAGCCCTGGTGTGCAGGAGACTTGATTTGCTGCAGCCATTTTGACTGCCGCCCCACATCCCACTGCAGTTCCCTTGACTGTGCTCACTGAGCACGTGCACGACAAGCAGGGGATCAGGCTCAGCCAGCACGGATTCGTGAAAGGACTGTCCTGCTTGACCTGTCTGATCCCTTTCTATGACCAGCTGACCCACTGAGTGCCTGAGGGAGAAGCTGTGGGTGTTTTCTACCTGGACTTCAGTAAAACCTTTGACACCATTTGCCACTGTCTTCTCCTAGAGGAGCTGGCAGCTTGTGTCTTAGGTGTACATTTTGGTGCGTAAAACACTGACTGGACGGTGGAGCCTAGGGTGTGGTTGGGAAGGGAATTAAATCCTTTGGTGGCCGCTCACAAGTGGTGTGGCCCAGGGCTCAGTGCTGGCACTGGTCTTGTAAAAGATCTTCATTCATCTGGATGAGGGGATGGAGTGTTACCTAGGTAACTTTGCAGATGTCAACGCTCCACCCAATTTTGTGTCGTGCTTGAGGGCAAGAAGCCTCTCCAGTGGGATGTGGGCAGGACGCATTATGGGCCAAGGTTGATTCTATGGGGTTCAAAAAGGCAGAATACCGGGGCCAGCACTTCAGTCACAACTGCCCCATGAATCGCTGCAGGACTGGGAAAGAGCCGCTGGAAAGCTGCCTGGTGGAAAAGCACCCAGTGGTGCAGGTCAACAGCAGCTGAGCGTGAGGCAGCAGGAGTTCCAGTGGCCAAGACAGCCAAGAGTATCCTGGCGTGGGTCAGAAATGATCTGACCAGCAGGAGCAGGGAAGGGACAGCTGAAAGTAGCTGAGCTGGGGGTGAGGCTGCCTGGGGCGTGAGCCTGTGGTGTGCTCCAGTGCCTGTGACATCACAAAGGATGAGGGGCCACAGGGCAGTATATAAAGGTGCGAGCATGCAGCTCTGACCAGTGCAGCGTGGGATGGTGGTGAGTACACACGTTGTGGGAGGCTGGGCTGGACGAGGCCTGGGGCAGAACTGTGGGTCCCAGGGAGGGTCTGTTCTACTCAAGCACCGAAGTCCCAGCCACTTGAAGGAGCACCTTGGGCAGGACACGGTTCAAAGGCATCGCTACCTCCCAGCTGCTTCCTCCCCACTCTTGCCTGCCCCAAAGGTCCCTCTCCCCTGCCACCAGCTCCCTCTAGCCCAGCCCCTTTCAACGCCTCTTCTCTTTCCTCCTGCAGACCATGGCTGCCACATTCCTCTTCCATGTGTTCCTACCCCTCATCCCGAACCTGCCGATGGTTGGTGATGAGCCGGATGAGGCCACACGGGAGCGCATGGCACAGTATGCCTTGTTCATGGAGAAGGAGATGGTGCGGATATGGCGGGAGGTAGAGGAGAAGTGGACACAGGAGAAGACACAGGAGCAGTGGGCCTTTGCCTGGGGAGCACTGCTCTCTACTGCCTTCCAGCAGTGGCACCTCTGGGTGATTGCTGGAGGCCTGGTCCTGCTCTTGAGCCTCTGCTTCTGCCTGAGGAAAAGGAGCCGCGAGGCAGACAGCAACAGCGCTGAGGAAAGCTCTGGCGGCAACATGTTGAAGGTGGAGGAGGAGGACGAAAGTGAAGGGAAAGGTTATGATAAAGAGAGAGATTTGGACTGGAACTTGGAGCCATACAAGAAGGAGAAGGAGGAAGAGAAAGAGGTGGAAGAGGAGGTGGACGAAAGTGAAGGGAAAGGTTATGATAAAGAGAGAGATTTGGACTGGAACTTGGAGCCATACAAGAAGGAGAAGGAGGAAGAGAAAGAGGTGGAAGAGGAGGTGGACGAAAGTGAAGGGAAAGGTTATGATAAAGAGAGAGATTTGGACTGGAACTTGGAGCCATACAAGAAGGAGGAGGAGGAAGAGAAAGAGGTGAAAGAGGAGGAGGAAGAAAGTGAAGAGGAAGGTCCAGATGATGAGAGGGATCGGGTCAGGAACTTGGAGCAGGAGGAGGAGGTGGAAGAGGAGGAGGAAGAAAGTGAAGAGGAAGGTCCTGATGATGAGAGGGATCGGGTTAGGAACTTGGAGCAGGTGGAGGAGGAGGAGGAGGTGGAGGTGGAGGAGAAAGAGCAGGAGGTGGAAGAGGAGGAGAAAGAAAGTGAAGGAGAAGGTTCTGGTGAAGACAAGGATTGGGCTGTGATTGATGAAGGGTGCGTTTGCAAGCCAGTGCAGTATGTGACCTACTGTAGCCTGGTGGTGAAGGAGCTGGTGAATGAACTCCTCTGGGTCTTCCAAAACAAATTGTACAAGAGTTTCTACCCTGTGCTGCAAGAAGCCATAGGTGTGGGCAGCTCCTATGAAGGCTGGTTTCCCTGTGGTGATGATGGTGTCCACCAGCTGCTACTGCCCCTGAAGGCACCACCTGGCCACACCTTCAACCTGGAGCTTGGCACCACAGGGGAGATGTCAGCAGGAGACCCCTGCGTCCGCGTGCAGCTGGAGTGCACCTGCACAGGGCAGCAGAAGAAGGAGAACATGCTCTGCTTCCTTCACCATTCTCACACGGACATCACAAAATATCAGGAGCCCAGCCTCCTACACACCCTCTGCACAGGCTGCCACCTAGATGTGCACAAAACTGCCTGCTGGTTCCAGAACCTTGTGCTGTCAACCTGGGGGTCTATGCCTCATTCCCGTCGCTACAACATGAAGATACTGCCCTCCAACCGGTCCTGCAGGCTGGAGCTGACAAGTGCCTCCGGAAGAACCCTCTTCATTGAGTTGATCTTTGGGGTGCAGCACGGAGACTCAGACATCTTCCTAAGTAGCCAGGCTCCGGACGACACCTCCACCCCAAGCAGCACTATGTGGCCAGTGACCTACGCTGTGGCTGAGGTGAAGTTCTTCAAGTACATGGCCAAGCAGGTCCCAATTGGCCGTGTCCACCTCAATTGCCTTCACCTCTGCGCCCACATCCTGGTGAACACAAGCTTTTCCATCTATACCTTCAAGACAGCTGTCATGCACCTCCTGACCACAATCCCCCTCTCATATTGGGACAGCCAGTATTTGGTACGGCGGCTGCGAGACATCATGCAATATGTGTTCTGCTGCCTGAAGGAGAAGCGCCTCAAACACTTCTTCCTTGGCAACAAGAACGTGCCCAGGGAGATAAACTTGCCGCCATCCTTCAGAAGGGCCAAGCCACTCAATCTCTTCCAACACTTCAGACAGCATCCTGAGGCCCATGCCAAGGCATTGCATGATTTCAAACAGTTGAAATATCGACTGGTAAGAATGCTTGTCTTACATTTTAAGGCCCCCGCGCACACAGGTTGATTGTGGATCTCACAGCTGACAGCATTTGATCTGTAGAGGTAAACGGTGTATTGTATTGTTGCAAGTTTTAGCAATAACCCCAAAACCTCTGGAGCGATGGGGCAACAAACCACGATCAACGCTGTTGTCGCAGGGATGCCTGCTAAGCTTCGTGCCTCACCAAACTGCAGTGCAGGGACATGAAGGCTACCTCGTTATTATCCCTGATGATTGATGACTTGTCTTGCTCTTTGTAAGCAGTTACTTGGTTTTGCTTTGAGTCTGTTTATCGTAGTTTTTGTCCTTGTAGCTATTTAGCCGTATCCCACAAGAACCCTTACCTAACTGTCACACTCGGGGAGTTGTTGCCACACCTCTCCTCCAGAGCAGAAGTGCACTCGGGGTGCTCAGTCCCTATGCAGCTGAAGAACCCCTTGTGAGGAGGCTCGTGCCAGAGACTCCTGTTTCTCCTTCACGGTGACTGTCCCTGTCTCTTGGAGAGAGTCCATTCACTCTGGAATATTTATACTGTACAAAGTTGCCAATAAATAGTGTGTTTGAGCAAAGGCTGTGTCTCTGCATCTCTCTGCGTCACTTTCCCGGGGGTCGTGGGTATAGGGTGCTGACTGCTCAGCTGCCACAGAACCGGGGAGCATTTCCAGAAGGACTGGGGCACTGGGCTCTGCTTTCACCGATTCCCCCAGCTCTCTGTGCTCCCACGATGAGCCAATGGCAATAGTCTGTCCCCCTCCACAGCCCTGCGCGTTGCCTTTGTGCCATGGGGATCCTGAAGTGCCTTCCGCGGGATCCAGAGGCAACTCATCCTGCTAGGCACTAGCTTGTCCATCAAGACAGCTTCAAGACATCTGTGATGCATCTCTTGACCACCACAGGTCTGTCACTTTGGGACACAGTTCCCACTCCCCTGTCATGGGCAGGGACATCCCACTCCATCAGGCTGCCCAAGGCCCCATCCAACCTGGCCTTGAACCCCTGCAGGGATGGGGCAGCCACAACTACCCTTGGCAACCCGTTCCAGTGTCTCATCACTGTCACGGTGAAGAAATTCTTCCTAATGTCTACTCTAAATCATACCCTCTCCACTTCATACCTGTTCCCCTTTGTCCTATCATCATAACCTTTTATGAACAGTCCCTCTCCGGCTTTCCTGGAGGCCCCTTTAAAGTCACTGTAAGATCTCCTCAGAGCCTTCTCTGCTCCAGATTGAACAAGCCCAACTCTCTCAGCCTGTCCTCATATGGGAGGTGCTCCAGCCCTCTGACCATCTTCGTAGCCTCCTCTGGACCCGTTCCAACAGTTCCATATCCTTCTTTCACTGAGGATTCCAGAAATGGACACAGTATACCGGGTGAGGTCTCACAAGAGAGGAATAGAGAGGCAGAATCACTTCCCTCAACCTGCTGGCCACACTTCTTTTGAAGCAGCCCAGGACATGCTTGACCTTCTGTGCTGCTAGAGCACATTGCTGGCTCTCATCAACCAGCACCCCAAGTCCTTCTCTGCAGGGCAGCTCTCAATCACATTATCCACCATCGGGTACTGAAATCGGGGACTGACTCCACCCAGGGAAGGACCTTGCACTTGGCCTTGTTAAACCTCATGAGGTTCTCACAGTCCCACTTCTCCAACTTGTCCAGGTCCCTCTGGATGACATCCCATCCTTCTGGTGAGGCAACCACACCACTCAGCTTGGTGTCATCTGCCACCTTCCTGAGGGTGCTCTCAATCTCGCTGTCAATATCATTGATGATGACATTAAACAGCACCAGTCCCAGTACAGACCCCTGAGGGACACCACTTATCACACTTCTCCATCTGGACTTTGAGCCATTGACCACTACTCTTTGAATACGACCATCCAACCAGCTTCTTATCCACCAAACCATCCATCCATCAAATCTGTATCTCTCCAAGCTAGAGAGAAGGATACTGTGGGGGACCATGTCAAGGGCTTTACAGAAGTCTAGATAAATCACATCCATTGGTCTACCCATGTCTACTGCTGCAGTTACCCCATCATAGAAAGCCACTAAGTTGGTCATAGAGGATTTGCCACTGGTGAAGCTGTGCTGGCTGCCATTAATCACCCCCATGTCTTCCATGCGCTTTAGCAGAGCTTCTAGGAGGTTCTGTTCCACAATCTTCCCAGGCACAGAGGTAAGGCTGACAGGTCAGTAGTTCCCAGCTTCATCTTTTCTGCCCTTTTTAAAAATGGGCATAATGTTGCCCTTCCCCCAGACACCAGGGACTTCTCCTGATTGCCGTGACTTTTCAAATCTCATGTAGATGGTCTTGGCAACCACATCCGCCAATTCCCTCAGGACTCTGGGATCCATCTCATCAGGTCCCATAGACATTGTGTCGATTCTATGAATCTATGATCCTATTGTGTCGATTCTATGATCCGCTGGAGGGTAGGGAGGCTCTGAAGGGATCTGAACAGGCTGGACCGCTGGGCAGAGATTAATGCCATGAGGTTTAACAAGGCCAAACCCTGGGCCCTGCACTTGGGGCACAACAACCCTACGCAGCTACAGACTAGGGGAAGTCTGGCTGGAAAGCTGCCTGGAGGAGAGGGACCTGGGTGCGTAGGTGGACAGTGACTGAACATGAGCCAGCAGTGTGCCCAGGTGGCCAAGAAGGCCAATCGTATCTTGGCTTGGATCAGAAACAGCGTGACCAGGGAGGTTATTCTCCCTCTGTACTCAGCACCGGTGAGGCTGCTCCTCAAATACTATGGTCAGTTCTGGGCCCCTTCTGCATGCTAGAGTTCTTAGTCTCAGCCACCTAGCAAAGGCAAGTGACCAGCTTCAGCATTTTCTTCACCCATGGAAATCAGCCCATTTCCTTGACAGCTGATAGTTTGTTTTTCAAGATCTGCAAAGACAAATTCCTGTGGATAACTGAGAGATTTGAGGATCTCCACTGAAGGAAGCTTTAGCGTAAGCCTGGCATGAGTTCACAACATCAAACACAAAATGACCCACATTAGAAAACTGAATGTTCTGATCACAGTCATATGTAATAGATATTTATAGAAGAACTGCGTGGAAATGTAAAAATGAGGGTCGTGTAATGGTTTTAGCCCTAAGCACAGCAGGAAGTACAAACACAGTCACATGGTAAGTCATTTTCATGGCAACTGACAACATTTTCCCTTAACCTGGACATAATTTCAGGCCTAAGGACATGGAAGGCATAAAGATGCAGCAAAAATAGCTGATGCCACACAGAAAAAGGAAAAGGCTGAACTGTGGGTATGATGAGAACCAGAAGGACTGAGAGCACAGTTCAGCCTAAAAGAACCCTGTCCCAACACATCGTATCAGAGGCAGGAAATGTTCCCTCCTGCCCTTTGTTATCACCGGACGTCACTACGTGGGTTTGCCTGCTAAGGATGGGGTAAATAATGCAGTCCCCATCCCAGTGAAATTACAGATTAGCAGTTCCCATCCTCCTCTAGCTTTGCCTGGCCTGACCTTGAGCCCCAAGTGGAGAAGTGTTAACTGCTCGATCGCTGGATCAGCTGTCTTCCCACAGCTGAAAACTACAGGGATGAGGTTTTACATCCATGTCTTCAGCAATTTCTTGAGGAACAGGTGACATTGTATGGATCTGTCAGTCCACCTGGCCAAAGGTCTGGGGGAATGTGAGAAAAGAACTGCCATTACCAGTGATTTGTTTTGATTAATTAGCATCTAGGTGGGTTGTATTAACTTGTATCTAGGTGGCATGTATTCAAGAACTCTCAGTGCATGGGGATAATGTGGCTGCTTCATCACGTAGATTGTCCCCAGTTTATATCTGAAGAAGAAATAGACCTTTGACACCATATGGCTTCAAAAGAAGTGAAAGGAAACACGACACGTCCTGTTTCTACAAGCCCTCTTCCAGTAACTCAAAAGAAAATCTTTAAACTTTAAGGGTTTGCAAAGCTACTTACTTTCATTCACAGCTTTCCTGTTTTCCTCTGAGGTCAAACAGGTTTATATGTGAAAGGGCAACCTGCACTTGACAGGGTGAAGCCATCTGCCACTTCTTGTTTGCACCAGTTCTGCAAAGCTAATCCCAGAGTCTCTGCCTTTTCATGTATTTTCAAACTCAATAGAAGATTTACTTCGGTTTTTCCCTCATTATTAAACTAGGGCATCTGCTGAAATAACTATAAATTCATAGAATCATAGAATCACATCATAGAATCACCAGGCTGGAAGAGACCTAAAGGATCATTGAGTCCAACCATTCCTATCGATCACTAAACCATGTCCCTCAGAACCTCGTCTACCCGTGCCTTAAACACCTCCAGGGAAGGTGAATCAACCGCCTCCCTGTTGCGCATAATTGTGCATAAAGCAAATGAAAATGTTGGCATATCTAATGTCAAGCAAGTTAATCTGAACGTTAAGAATGTCCATGGAGCAGTCAGGCTCAGATCTGCCTTGTGTAAGTTTCAAAGTCAGCATCTTCATTCAAGGACTTTGCTCTACCACCCTGCAAATTCTTATTGATGGCAGTCAAATTCTAACTGCAGCTGATGGAAACAATTTAGAAAACTTATATAAGTTTTCTCGCCAGTGGAGATTTAGGCTAGACATTAGGAAAAATTTTCACTGAAAGGATCATTGGGCACTGGAACAGGCTGCCCAGGGAGGTGGTTGAGTCACCTTCCCTGGAGGAAGGAACGGGTAGACGAGGTGCTGAGGGACATGGTTTAGTGTTTGATAAGAATGGTTGGACTCGATGATCCGGTGGGTCTCTTCCAACCTGGTTGTTCTATGATTTTACGATTCTATGAGTTCCCAATGTATAGGAACCATCCTTCTGAAAACAGTAGAGGCTGCGGTACTGTCAGTGTTATAGAATCATAGAATCACTTAGGTTGGAAAACACTTTTAAGATCACCAAGTCCAACCATAAACCCAACACTGTCAAGCCCACCACTAGACCATAACCCCAAGCACCACATCTACACATCTTTTACTCATCCCCTCCAGGGATCGTGAATCCACCACTCCCCTGGTCAGCCAGCTTTAATGCTTGATGACCATTTCTGTGAACTCCTTTTTCCTACTACCCAAGATAAACATCCCCTGATAAAACTTGAGCCTGTTGCGTCTCATCCTATCTCTTGTTACATGGGAGAAGGCACAAACACCCACCTCACTACAACCTTCCTTCAGGCAGCAGAGAGCAATAAGGTGTCCCATCAGCCTCTTTTACTCCAAACTGCACAGCCCCAGTTTCCTCAGTTGCTCCTCGTAAGACTTGTGCTCCAGACCCCACACCAGCTTTCTTGCCTTCGGGGACACTGCCATGTCCTCCGTCGGATACACTGCATGGGAAATATTGGCAGAAGAACTTCTGTGACCGTGGTCTTGCTGTGAGTTGTGGCTGTGCAGGCTGTGCAACCTTCAGCACTGTGAGCTGACAAGTGAAGCCCATGAGAGCAGCCCACCTGCATTTTCCTGAAGCTGTACCTAAACACAGGGCACAAAGGGGCTTCTGGGGTCAACAGGCCTTGCCCTCGTGCCCGGTTCTCAGAGTTAACAGGAGGCAGAGGAGATAAAATCATAGAATCATAGAATCACCAGGTTGGAAGAGACCCACCGGATCATCGAGTCCAACCATTCCTATCAAACACTAAACCATGTCCCTCAGCACCTCGTCTACCCGTGCATTAAACACCTCCAGGGAAGGTGACTCAACCACCTCCCTGGGCAGCCTGTTCCAGTGCCCAATGACCCTTTCTGTGAAAAAATTCCTCCTGATGTCCAGTCTAAATCTCCCGTGGCGGAGCTTGAGGTCATTCCCTCTCATCCTGTCCCCTGTCACTTGGGAGAAGAGTCCAGCTCCCTCCTCTCTACAATCTCCTTTCAGGTAGTTGTAGAGATAGAGAGCAATGAGGTCTCCTCTCAGCCTCCTCTTCTCCAGGTTAAACAACCCCAGCTCTCTCAGCCATTCCTCATAGGGGTAAAATAATGTTTTTCCAAGCAAGCTCCCCTGTGGGTCCGTTACAGGCTATCCTCACCTGTCCCCAGAGACTCTTGAGCAGGAGATGGTCATCTGCCAGCTCCTCATATCCTGATCGACTTTTCCTGAGAACTCAGCAAGGCAGAGTTTCACAGACAAGAGGAAATCCCTAAACAGCATGCATCTCAGAGGGTGGAAAGTTTGGGAGTTGGTTATTTTTTTCTTTGCGGGCGAGGGTGGAGCAGGGGAGGGAGAGGGAAAGGGTTGGGTTTGTTGTGGCTTTTTTTATTCCAGTTTCTCCATGGATGTATTTGACAGCTTGCTGCCCCTGTCAGCGCAGGATCCCAGTGGAAATCGGAACTGGGAGGACTCTTTCTGCCTGGGAGAGTCTACCCAGGAGCGTGAGGGATTTACCATTTGTCAGCTCTCACTCCTTGTCCCTTGCCGCGTCCTGCTGAAGGCCATGTGCAGTGGCAAGTTGCAGGCGGGTTTGCTGGTGGCCGGCTACTTCATCTACCTGCTGGTGGGTGCTGCCATTTTCCAGGCTCTAGAGAGGAGTGCTGAGAAGCAGGAGAAAATTGCAGCTGCCCAGATGAAGGAAGCTTTTCTGCAGAAGTTCACTCGCCTCACAGTGCCGGAGATGGAGCAATTTATGAAGGTAAGTGCCAAGCCCACGGAAAACTATTCTCCCTCCTATTTCCCAATAAGAGGTTGTTTCCGACTCAGCCTTGCTAGGCATGACTTTCACTGTATTCCTACTGATGTGGTCATTTGGATATTAGGAAATCCCAAGCCCGCTCTCTGGTCTGAGCAGGCAATTCACATTGATGGTAAATACAGCTTGAATAGCTTGACAAAACCTCGTGAGTTAGCCCTTAATAGACCCCACCCCACAGAGCTCTGATTCTTTGGGGGTCTTGCCTCAAGTTGATTCAGTTTTTGGTGGGGTTATGCTTATCTACAGTGGGTGGTGTGGCAGGATAAATGGGTCTGTCTCAAACGAGTGGGCAAGCATTCCACAGCAAAAAGGAATAACACAGCAACGAAGTAATCTGCTGGCCAAAAAAAAAAAAAAAAAAAAAAAAAGAAGCCCAAATCACTACAAGAAGGGTGGCATAGTTGGAGATCGCTTCTTGAAGATGCTGCAGAAGAGAAGCAGGTAGCCTGGTGACCATTCAGGAAGCTGAGAATGAGTATGGTTGTCTCTTCATCTTCAGTATTTCCTAGCTCTATCTGCTGCAATGCAGAAGAAAATGAGGAGAGCCGAGAGCCTTGCTGTAAGCATTTCTGCATGGAAAACTAACGGCCTCTTAAAGGCCAGCTCACAGGACAAGGAAAAGAGGGGAAGAACTAGTATTTCTGACACAGCAGCAATCCAGCCCCTAGTTCACATACACATGCAGCCTCTTCACCTTCGGGTTTTTTTGCAGGTAGGGAAGCAGAAAATAAAAGAGGAATTTTTCAAGACAGTGAAATCCTTGTGCAAGAGTTGTGGAATGACTTTGGTTAGCTTTGATTTTCAGGGACAACAGCCAAAAAGATAGCAAGGGAGGAAGTAGGGAGGAAGACTTTTCTGGTGCAGTTTATTTTAGATTTTACCTAAATTGTTTCTGTACAAACCAGCCTGTCTTCCCAGTCCAATGTTCTCTGTTTGCTAAGGGCAGGGACAGATGGACAGTGTCTGGGGGTTTGCAATTATTATTATTTATTTCAACTTAAAAATAAATAATAGCATCTAGAATTAAAACCAAAGAAAAAGGGAAGAGTCTGAAAATTCATAACATGATTGATGATAGGGTAGGAGGGGCCTAGGAGATGTACCCAGTCAAACCTGCTGTGGCAGGGCAGTCTCAACTCAACCTGAACCATCTCTGATACATATTCATCTAACATTATCTTGAAGACCACATTGTAAATATCTGTGTGATCATGCAAGCTGATTGGAGAAGAGCGTATATGTCAGGCTGAATTCTGGTTGTGGTCACATCAAGAGTAATGTTCTGCAAATCAATGGACTTGGTCTGAATTTAAATCTGTGACACTGACCAGAATACAGCCTTAAACCTGAATTCTCTATGTATGTCATGCATACCCCGCGATAACTTGCTGATTCCCTGGAGGAATCAGGGTCACAGCTCAGTGTGGCTGCATACAGGTAGGTGATCAGGTCTTGGATCCACCACAGTCATTGCAAGGACAAACTCAAAACCAGCAACCAGCCACCTTCTGACTTAAGCTGGTGGAATGTCTTGCTCTGCCACATCCTAATCACAGGGGATCATTTTTAACGAAGTATTTAACCTAAAAGATATGAGGTCTTTGATCTCATTTCTCTTAATACCCACTACAGCAGTCAGCATAAACAGAAGACTAACATTGAAAACCGCTGGCTGGCTGCTGCCCAGACTTGGAGGTAAAAGTGTGAATAGTGTCAGAGAATTGCTGAGGATAAAATGAGTGGTATTCACAGGAAAGGAGCTAAACCAGAGAATGAATTATAGAACGGTTTGGGTTGGAAAGAACCTTAAAGATCACCCAGTTCCAGCCCTTCTGCCATGGGCACAGGCATCTCCCACTTGACCAGGCTGCTCAAGGCTCCATCCAACCTGTCCTTGAACAATTCCAAGGATGAGGCAGCCACAGCATCGCTGGGCAACCTGGGTCAGGGTCTCATCACCTCCCCGTAAAGAATTTCTTCCTAATGTCTAATCTAAATCTTCCTCTTTCATGTCTTCCCCTGTCCTGAATTGAAATATACTGCACTCTTACAGCAAGCACTTGAGAAAAACAACCATGTCAATACCAGACTTTGCTTTCCCTCCCAGAACTTAACCGAAGCCATTCAGAATGGAGTATACCCTGTTGGAAATAAATCACAGACTGAAGACAGCAACTGGGATTTCAGTAACTCCTTCTTCTTTGCAGGCACTGTTGTGTCCACAATAGGTAGGTTGAACGCTTTCCATTTATGTGTGTTTGTGCATTTTTTGGATGCTTATTATTTGTGCCTCTTAGAACCAAAACAGATAATATTTTCAAGGACAAAAATCCAGTCTTTCATTGTCATGGATGGTAAGCAGCAACACACTTGGTCCTGAAACCTCACCACTGCACAGTTCTTTGTGCATTACTTTGGCTTCTGAAATATCCCTGGCCTTCTGTAAAATTTCTCACTTGTGTCTTCTTTTTGAGCCATCTGTTAAAACGTTAGCTCTGATGCCAGTTGTGGGTGGGAGATAAACATTTTCCTGGTCTTTATTTTAGGATCGAGCAGGTTCTAGATCCAAAACTGTTGTAAAGCATCAAGGAATGCTAGGAAAGAAGTGATCTATGCTGGGGCATGGACACTGTCTCAAGAATCTGTGCTGAGCTGTTAGTGCACATATTGAATTAGTAAAGTGCTGGAGAGCAGGGGGGGAAATGGGAAGGGGACAAGGCAAATGCTGACATTCTTACACTACTGCTTTGAGATGTTCTGGCTTTTTCAGGGGCCACCTGCTCCTGACTGCCCTTCCCTTACTTTCAAATACTTGTCTCAAAAGTGCAGGCCTGCCAAATTGAAGCATGAAATACACACTGTTGGGTTCTGCTTCTCATTTTGATGCAGTGAAAGCAAAATCTATGTTTTTGCAGAGCCAAGCTGGGGCCTCACTCCCTTTACACCCTAGGCTCCACTGATCTGTGAGTGTGATATGTCACAAGGGCCTCAGTGGTATCCCAGAATCATAATAAATGTGTAGGTGTTGTACAAACCCATGTGGAGGCCTCTTGCTGTAGAAGAAAACCTTTTGCACCACCACATTGATGACAAATGTTCTACGGTTACCACATTCACATATCAATAAAGTTTCCTGGTTTGTCAGCACCCTGCTACCAGCCAATCCATTCCTCACCAACACCTCTATCATTGTACTTTTTGATTACAGCCAGACAAATCAGTCACTCCCCATCAAATTTGCTTCCCTAGTGAAAGCAGAAAGGCTCTCCCAGGAAAAAGTGTAACTTTGCCTGTTTGCCTACGCCACAGAGGTCTGTTGTGAAGGTACATCAGGTATTGCAGGTTTTGTCATGGAAATGGAATATTTCTATGACACATAGCACAAGACAGGCCAAGTATTTGGGGATCTAGTAGCCAAAAAATCACTCGGTTGTTTTATTTGTCTTTCCCAGAAAGAAAACATTGCATTTTCCAAGTAATGGATGTCTTGAGATGATCAGTGCTTGGGAAAGTGCCTTTTCTCAAGGTCACAGACGGAGTAAGGATATACATAAAGCACAGGACTCTTGCAGTCAGCAGTGTAACTCCTGAGGTCTAAGAGGAACAAAGTCTCCAGTCCATTTAAGGACACGTTTGGAATTCTGCAACTGCTGTTCACTACTTAGATGAAACCTCTTTTAGTAGAACTTTAAGACAAATATCTCTCCGGCATGAATAAATCAGGCACCAGAATAGTTTGAACTAATTAGCACTGTGTATTCGAATGCAGACTGCATTGCCTCCAGGACTGGAGCCAGTATCTGGACATATCAACTTACTGGCATTTAACCAGGGGAGGTCACTAACATTCAGGCAGATCGCCAAGAATCAAGAGATGGTTATATGCGGTTCTGATGTGGCAAAAACCCTGGGACTCCAGCCTTGATGTATTCCAGGTCCCCAAGCCTCTTATTTCTGTCTTCCTACATATTTGACACAGGACAGAAAGCGTTTTCTGTAACTGCTTTTAGATTGTGTTTTCATTCCCACTAAGCCTGCATTGGGAGCACACAATATTTTCTGCATCCCCCAAAACCTGCAGGGCAAATCACCTCATTTACTTACTGTTTTCTTTCAGAGAAAAAAGGGTGTATGTGGACTGAGAGGTTCTAGCCACCTCTCTTGGGGTCAAAGGGAGGCTGGGGTAGGTGTGAATGAAACCATGGGCTAATCCAATCCTTTGGAATATCCCCTCTGACCCATCTTTTTTCATAGGCTATGGCACAGTACGTCCTAAAACTGCTGGGGGCCAGATCTTCTGTGTCTTCTTTGCTCTGTTTGGAATCCCTCTGAATATTGTTTTTCTGCACCGTGTTGGTAAGATGCTCTCACTGCTGTGCAAAAAGCTGGGGAAATTCCTACACGAGAAAGGAATGAGAAAGGTAATTGGTTTTACTTACTCAGGAACAGTTATACGCTCATTTCTAGGATTTTTTTTTCTCAAGATATATGCTAGCATTGTCGTCTGCTGTGTTTGTCTCGTGCTGTGTTAGGCATTGTGCTAGGAGAGGGAAAGAGAAGATCCTCATTTGCAGAGTTAAGCAAAGAAATCGTAGGGGAGATATTCAGAGAAAGGGATACATTTTGTCTGCCCATCTAAAGGGTAGACATCCAGCCCCCTTCAGCAATCCACAGCAAGACTGGGCCCTTCATCCCACTTCTCTAGACACCTATTTCAGGAGCTAACACTCTAGGGAAGTACCTGTCTCCCTTTACAGTCAGTAAAGAGAGAGATGATTAAGCATTTCATCTTGAGGCAGCAAAAAGCAAATGCACTGTAAAAAGGCGTAAAAAGTAGGTGAGCAGTAGGGGCTTCAATGGATATTGACTCAATTCCTAGTGTATCATCCCTCCTTATTCATTATACAGTTCTTTAATCCCCCTCCTCCCTTGACTTTGACAGAAAGGAAACATCAGGCTGAAGTTGCCCATCTGAGCCCAACTGCTGAAAGGTGAGGAGGCACCTGTAAAGGGCTAGAGACAGGATGTGTCTTACCTGGTTATGCCCCAAGTTATTTGCAGGTCCTTTGCTTCTCTCACTGCTACTGAGAAAGTGAGAATAGCTTTTCTCTGCCTCCTACTGTAATTCTCTTTCAGAACAAGGTATGAATCATAGAATCACCAGGTTGTAAAACACCTCTTGGATCATCGAGTCCAACCATTCCTGTCTGCCAATAAACTGTGTCCCTGAGTACTTCATCCACTTGTCCTTTAAACACCCCCAGGGATGGTGACTCAACCACCTCCCTGGGCAACCTCTGCCAGCGCCTGATGATCCTTTCTGTGGAAAATTTCTTTCTGATATCTAGTCTGAACCTCCCCTGGCAGAGTTTGAGGCCATTCCCTCTTGTCCTGTCCTCTGTCACTTGGGAGAAGAGGCCAGACAATCCAGACTTATAAAATTCTATACATAGAATTCTATACAGAATCATAGAATGGTTTGAGTTGGAAGGGACCTTAAAGATCATCCAGTTCCACCACCCCTGCTATGGACAGGGAAACTTTCCACTAGAGCAGCTTGCTCATAGCCTCATCCAGCCTGGCCTTGAACACCAACAGAGATGGGGCATATTTGTGTCTGGAAGATAAATCTTAATATATAACAAGTCCCTTCCTCCAGCCAAGGCTTCTTCATGCCAGGAAGTAGGATGGTTTAAAAGTCATTGTTCAGGCACTTCTTCGTAATTGTTAAAGGTCTTCCTATAGTCAGATATCCACTGAGTAGGAGTCAAGTTGTGGCACTGACACAATGAAAACTAAAGTCAACAATCAAGACCCTTGGAGATAGTATTCCCCAAAATGGCATTAATATATGTAATGATATAGTCTATTTTCCCTGCAAGATTTGAATGTTCTTTAGGTGCCACTCCTGAATACCTAAAAACTACAAGTGAAGTTGTCTGATGAAAACTGGAAATAGTCTGACTCCAGTAAAAGTCATTGGATTGGAATTCCTCCTGTACTCATGGTCATTGGAGGATGACACAATCAGATAAAAGACTACATCTCCCAGGGCTACTGTGGATATGCATAATACATCGATTCTTCCTGCTTCACAGCAAGGCAGTACTTTTATAGGAAGAGCATTCAATACAGGTTCCTGTAGGTATTGAGCAACAAAGCTGGTGAAGGGGCTGGAGAACAGGCCCTATGAAGAATGGCTGAAAGAGCTGGGGTAGTTTAGTCTGGAGAAGAGAAGGCTGAGAGGAGACCTCATTGCTCTCTACAACTACCTGAAAGGAGGTTGTAGAGAGAAGGGAGCTGGCCTCTTCTCCCAAGTGACAGGGGACAGGACAAGAGAGAATGGCCTCAAGCTCCACCAGGGGAGATTTAGGCTGGACATCAGGAGGAATTTTTTCACAGAAAGGGTCATTGGGCACTGGAACAGGCTGCCCAGGGAGGGGGTTGATTCACCTTCCCTGGAGGCGTTTAAGGCACAGGTAGACAAGATGCTGAGGGATATGGTTTAGTGCTTGATAGGAATGGTTGGACTCGATGATACGGTGGGTCTCTTCCAACCTAGTGATTCTATGATTCTATTCCTAGATAACCACACATTATGAATAGCCATGAGTATATATATGGCTGGCTAGTGTGTCAGATCATGATTATAACTGAATTAGTTTCTTTCTTTTTCAGAAGAAGATCAAATATTTGACCCTTTTGTTCTTCCTGGCAATGGGAATCCTCGTTTTTCTATGCTTGCCATCACTGTTCTTCCAGAAAACAGAGGGTTGGTCCTACAGCGAAGGAATTTACTTTGCATTTATCACCCTCAGCACCATTGGCTTTGGAGATTATGTAGTAGGTAAGGATCGTTTCAGAGAGGAGGCACAGCAAAGCACCAGGGTATGACTGCAGTTACCATGGGTTGACTGCAGAGATCACCAAGGTACTGTAGAGGTGAATCTTCTGTCTGAGTCTTTGACTAGTCTTTGCCTTTTACAGTTCTGGGGAAAATACTGATTTCCCTGGGATTGCGTGTGCTGACAAAAGCATAAAATTGTCTAAATATAATGAAATCGGTTTCTTTGGGATGCAAAGAAGCCAAGTATTTTGAGGAGGGAAGGGCAAGCATAGGGGGAGAATTCAAAGAGCCAAGGAATTTCCATATACCAAAAGGGAACAGTTTGCAACAATTATACAAAATAAGGCATATATCCCTGTTTTAAAATCTTTGCTTCATGATGCAGAGTAACAAAGTAGGTGGTGATGTTTCAGAAGACACGTTTTTAGACAACAGACTGAGAGGTCAAAATCTCAGTCGTGGTAAAGTGGGAAAATATACTCACTGCATAAGAAGTGGGGATTAAACATGGATATCAGTGCAAAAGTGGCCTTTAGTTTTCCATGCATCAGTGGAGGCTTAGGATTTACCCCAGAGGTGAACTCTTTAGTCTACACTCCAGCATGCTGGAGTGCTTCTCAGAAGACGTCTATGGATCTGCTGACCAAAATGCACTTTTCATGGAATAAGCATCCAGAGGAACTCCAATATGATCACCATGAGCCAAATCAGTGTCCACAGAAGAAGCAGTCAAACACCTGGACTCTGATAAGAATCAAGGAATTCCCTACCACTACCTGTCCTGCCAGCATCTCTAGCAGCCTGAACTTTTCGGTGGGGATACAAGAACACAGCTCTGGAGACAATACATGAGCATCAGTGCTGTCCCTACAGAGAATGTGGAAGCCTCACATCCCTTTCTGATGGGCAGACATGCCCCACACAACAAACTCAAGCCTGTCAAACCTTGCAGAGATGCAAGAGAGACCTTGGAGACATGCTGGCAGCCCTGCTGTGTGTTTGAAAGGTTTCTTACATCAGGCTGAGGACTTTGGCAGAGGGAGCCCACAAGCTTTTCCAGATCTTATCTGATGTTCCCTGCTGGCATTGATTTCTCTGAGTCTGCTAAAGAGGCTGCCTAGTGCTTTGATGATCCAGTTGACATCTTGCTTTATTGCATGAGTTTAGTTATTGTAACAATCTTGTAGCATAGCTAATTGTTAATTCATGCAATGGCAATGAGTTAATTAGACCACGTTTCCCGAGGTGATCCCAGCTAGCTAACTGCTCCCTCTTGCTACAAAGCACAGGAAGCCAATGTCCCCTGAAATTTCCCTTTTCACATAATACAGAGAAAGATTCCTTGTCTCCAATAGCAGCTGAACAGCATTTCCATGAATGACACAGAATTTGGGCATCAGCAAGGAATCTGTATCACACAACAGTTTCATCTTTGATGTTCTCTTCATCCGGGGGCACTGCAGTGGAGGACAACAGGGCACAGACATTTCTTTCCTAACAAACTGTAGGGCTGGTAACCCTGGCCTATGTCACACTGTGAACCCCAGACTCCAGTGACATGGAATACAGGAAGGTGAAAAGAGGCTAATGGTGCATTCTCTTCCCTTGTCCAAATTAGAAGTGTGTTTTGTGATAACAAGAGGAAGTCACAGCCTGAAAACCACTACTTCCGTAGTACTTTCCTCCTTTGCAGTTGTATTCTTTTATAAAGTGGTTTAAAAATAATTATCATCCAGGCCTCCTGGTTCTGTGAATTCCTCTTCATTAAGATGATTTAACTGGAGCTGACATATTTTTCCCTGCGGTATTTTTCTCAATCAACCTTAAATAACAGTGATAAAATGATGATGAGTTTAATGCCTCACACCTTCACAATGAAACAAGCAGAATCAATGACTGCTCTGAGAATGATGCATTTAGAATTGCTTACAGATGACAAATGGTTTTGGGCTGCCCAAGTGGAACAGAACAGGTTCAAGTTTATTTGCATTTTAGTGATTCAAAACTGGTTGTAACTGTTGTACTTCAAACAAGAGGCAAAGTCTATTTTGGGTAGGGAGAAATCCTAGAAAGACGACAGAGTCTGGATTTGTAATTTGTAATACAGGCACAAATCGGTGATACTTCTAGAGTGAAAATGCCCTTGGGCTGTTGACAAAATCTATGCCCTGCTGAAGTCCACTTATGAGTTAACGTCAGAGAGATAATAGTTGCTTTGCTAACCCCACATAATGAACTTCAGATAACAGTACAAAATGAAATGCTTTGTAGCAAGGCTGGTATCATGTCTATCAACTCAGCCCCAGTAAAAGAAAAAGAAATAGCTGCTGGATATCTATCCATGAGGACAAACCATTCCACTCCTGCCCCATTTCCAGAGTTCTTGCGGCATGAAGTACAAAGATTGATCTATGAGCTTGAGTGGTCAGCATCCTGGATCCTTCTGGGCAGTTTCACAATGGGAAATGATCCACCAGTTTTGTGGCAATCTCCCAGTCCATGCACATTGCTGTGCTCTCTGCTGTGTGTGGTCACCCTTGACAGTGACTTATAGCACTCGGTAGGTAATATCACCAAGTTTTCCTGCAGATGCCAGGTCCACATTGACTGTATCACATGATAAAGCGGGACTGACTGCAGTAGGAGCAAATGCTTTCTGTATGTTGGCCGTGGATTGCTGACATCTGATGAAACAAGCAAAATGACCCGGGCAGAAAAGCAGGTGTGAGATACTGGCTGATGCTAAGAGGTTTGGATTGCATCAAATAAGACTCAGTGCACTGGTTTCCAACACAGAAAACTGCATTCTTGGCATGTGTCAGTAAGTTCTCATCAGTCACCCATTTTTTTTTACACAGTAAGCTCCTGAAACCATTCACAAGTACAGTAGGAATTGCAGCCACCCTCTTTGTATGATCAAGAGTACCTAAAATTTAAAGCAACTATTTATTGAGTTATTATCACACGTAACAGAACTTCAATGACCTAGGTGGTACCAGTCGTGTGGATATAGCGGCTCACTGTGCTCTGCTTTTTGTGCCTAGGGAGTATGGAAATACTCTCAAGATAAGATGATACAGTTTTACACCACCTCCCACATCATTGCATTTACCGGTAAATGCAGAGGTTGCACTGAGACTGGTGCACTATAAATGGAAAAAACATATCCTGCTCTGCTGCTAATTCACCTCTATCCCAGTATGTGTTTTTGACACACAAGCATGTTTGTGCTCTCACATATCAGTTTATTGCAACAAGAGACTTGCCCAGCCTTAACCTAATGCTGGGGAGGTGAGAGAGGCCACTACAGTGGAAAAGTCCCTTTCAAGTACTCAACATAAAACCCATCAATGAATCCATTAGGCTGCCTTACTTTACAGAGGCAAAGCAATTTTAACTTGTTAATTTTCTTCTTTCTCACCTCTAATCTGCAGGTAAACAGCCTGATAGGAATTACTTTTCCTACTACCGAACCCTGGTGGCCATCTGGATTATTTTTGGCCTAGCCTGGATTGCTCTCCTATTTAATTTATTGACAACGGTACTAGAAGATACGGAAAAAATAATTGTCAAGGATCTCCATCAAATTGGAAAGGGGAGTGAGGACAATGAGGCATGTCAACAAGGAAGATGCTGGCCTGCTCAGTTTATTCCAGAAGAAGAACCACTGCCACCACATGCTGGACGGGATGCACAGAAAATGGAGTTATTAGCAGAAGATTCCGAACACACAAAAAATGAAAAAGTTGTTTTTTCTTGTAGCAAAACCATTGCCAAAACAGATGAAAATTGAATTTTTCATTGGAGAGTTGCTGGTGAATTATTCTAAAGAAATTCCTGTGGAAATAAAATTTCTCCTACCTGTTGCTGAGATATGACCCTTCAGAACCCACGACTTACAGTTACACAAAGCCTGAATACTAATGGTAAGAAATTTGCTCCTCAGTTTGTAGCCAGGCTGTACTGACAACTTGAGAAGGCTTTTTTTTTTTTAGGTTGCATCCACAAAAATGCAGAGGAGGGGGATGGTAGAGCTTGCTTGTTCTATTTGGACTTTGCTGTTTGCAAGAAATCACATTTCTTCCAGGAACTGAAATGCACAAGCTTTTCTGAGGCATCACATAGCATCTTTGGAAGAGGAAATAAATGTATATAACTTTATAGATGCCTGCTTTGAGCCATCATATTGGATAAGCTATTACGATCTGAAAGACAGATTTAAATGTCAAGAGCTGGGCTCAGTTCAGAGACTCTTGAAGCATCTAATGGACAGGGTTAGAAAAAGGTTAGCATATTAGAAATGTTTAATTCTACCTCTTCCTATTTTATACTAAGATGAATAAAGGCAATTTCATCTCTTACATTTGTGTCTTTGAAGAAACTTTCTGATGGTGTTTGAAAACAACACATAAGCCATGATTTTATTTCAAATGTTATAATATTTTTATTCTACAAGCTTTTAATAAGAACAGAGACTGGCTTGAATGGAGGAGTACTCACCACATTGGTGCCTTGCTGCTATGTTTGTATTCCATAGGAGCTATAAAGTCATTTAAAAATGATTCTATTGCATGTTAAGGTAGCTTTCCAAGTGCAAATGTTGTCTGAACAGTGCAGTCTTACCTTCAAGCAGGTAAAAATGGTTGTTGAATGTAGGTACAGTCTTTCAGATGTACCGGCTGGCACATAGGATGAAGACCTTGGCCTTTAAAGGCTTGTTCTATGCTTCATCAATCTTCAGTGAAGAATTTTTCCTAGTATTCAATCTAAGCCTTCCCTGGCACAACTTGGATTGAGTGTCAATCAAAGGAGAATGCCTCATTCTCAATAAAGATATGGAGGTAGGCACCTCCCAAACTGGTTCAGTTAGGAATCAACCTTGCACCCACTCTGAAACAGTTTTGTGAATGTCAGCTGGGGACGAAACAGCTTTCAGTCAGCAAACCAATACATGAAGGACCCTCACCAGCAGCACACAAGGTACTGAGATGCCCCATGCACCAGCTTCCCCTCTATTACATCTGCTGCAGGATGGAGGCCCATCTCCACACCCTTTGTCCCATGGGAAGAGTTTTGTCAAGAAAAAAATCCACAAAATGGTAGGTTTGGGTGCAGACAGAAGTTCCAGATATGTGGAAGAAAGAACCAGCACCAAAGGGTGCGTGGTCCTCTCCACTGGGAAAAGCCCACGAGAGCTGCAAGCCAGAGTGGGAGAGGAACTTTTTTGGATGTGATATTGTTCCTCATGCTTACACTGCACAATAAAGCTGTCCCTACAAGGGCTTAGGCACAGTGACAACTATCTCCAGGGCTGGAGCAAGCAGCTTGTTCCAGCATTATTATCTTCTGAGCACTTCACAACCACCTCAGATCTTATCCTCGCATCACCTCTGAAAGAAGGCACTGTAGCTTTCTGTGCAGATAGTAGGGGCCCTTGAGAAAATCAAGTCTGTCCCCTGAGCTCATGCACGAGACCTTTGGCAAATATATGGTCTGGTGCTTACAAATAGATTAGACACAGCTAGTGATTCTGTAGCTACCGGAGTTAGGAAAAATAGTCTTGAATTGAGACCAAAGTTAGAACACGGCTTCTGCTCCACAGCAGGAGATTTTAAACGGTCCCATGACCAAGTTCATGAGTATAAGCCAGGCTCTGGCTCGTTTTCTGCACGTTCCACTTGCCCAAGGGACAGAAAACGGGAACAAAATCCATTCTGAAATCCCTGTTCTGCCAAGCAGTGAGGTGACAGCAATCCTCCAGAGACCAGGCAGGAGGGTTCTCCGTCAGCAGATCTGCGTAGCCTGGAGCCTTTCCCAGAAGCTGTTCAAAAGCTGTGACCCAGCCCCACTACGCCGTTCAGTGAAATCCAGTTTTGATGGAGCAGCTTCCTGTGCGACTGCCAGCTCTCCCACTGCAGCTTGTTTTCAAATGGGAAACATTTCCAAGGCAAGCCAAATACTTTCCCATACGTCAACCCAGTTGCTGAAAAACTCCAGGAGTATCATCATGAAATGTATTATCTTGGATTAAATGTCAGCAGCATGTCCCTGCATTCAGTCTTGTCTGGTCCTCATATATCACTCACATCTTTGCAACCAGCTAGGAAACTGCCTGCATTTCCATGCTTAAAACCAAGGAAATACCACGAGGAATTATCTTGCCCTTGGAAAGAAGCCCCTCAGAAATTCAACTGCCTCCAGAGAGATTAGAAGGAACTGCACCTTGATCTGTCTCTAATTAGTGTATGGGACCGTTTAGGGATCTTTTCAGGTCTCCTTCAATTAATAACCAGTTCATTTGGAGAGATTAGGGTTTTTTTCTGGAAGCTGAGAGACTACTAAAAGCGGTGGAACAGCTTGGCAAATGTAACATCATATAGCCAGTGGGATCATATTTTTTTACATAAATTACTAAACATCACAGAATCACAGAATCACAGAACAACCAGGTTGGAAGGGACCCATCGGATCTTCTAGTCCAACCATTCCTATCTAACACTAAACCAAGTCCCTCAAGACCTCACCCACCCGTGCCTTAAACACCTCCAGGGAAGGTCAATCAACCACCTCCCTGGGCAGCCTGTTCCAATGCCCAATGACCCTTTCTGTGAAAAACTTCCTCCTAATCTCCAGCCTAAATCTCCCCTGGCGGAGCTTGAGGCCATTCCCTCTCGTCCTGTCCCCTGTCACTTGGGAGAAGAGGCCAGCTCCCTCCTCTCCACAACCACCTTTCAGATACTTGTAGAGAGTATCTGAAAGGAGGTTGTAGAGATGGCCCCCACACACACTATTTTCCAGTCTGTCACACTTGGACATGTGCTTTCTTGCCTCATTCATGACCAAAAGGCAGTTCCCCCTCCCCTGCCACGGGCAGGGACACCCCACGAGATCAAGCTGCCCAAAGCAGGTGGAGAAAGAGAAGGCGGAGCAAGAGGAGGAGGAGCCATGGGAGGGACGGGGCGACCCGGAGTCGGAAACGCCCGAGCAGCGGAAGCCTCAGGAAGGGCAAAGTGTGCGACGGGACCGGACTGAGGAGGAGGAGGAGGAGGAGCAGGAGCAGCTGTTCGCACCCCACCATGGCGGCTGAGCCGCTGAGGCGCTGGGGCGCGGGGCAGGGGCTGCGCGCCCTCCGCAGGTGAGGGGGCGGGTGGGAGGTTCCCTCCCGTCACCCCTATGATCCCCCCTCATCACACCAATGATCCCCCTCATCACCCCTATGATCCCCCTCATCAACCCTATGGTCGCCCCCTCATCACACCAATGATCCCCCTCATCACCCCTACGATCCCCCTCATCACCCCTATGATCACCCCCTCATCACCCCTATGATCTCCTCATCACACCAATGATCGCCCTCATCACCCCTATGATCACCCTCATCACCCCTACGATCCCCCTCATCAACCCTATGATCGCCCCCTCATCACACCAGTGATCCCCCTCATCACACCAATGACCCCCCTCATCACCCCTACGATCCCCCTCATCAACCCTATGATCGCCCCCTCATCACCCCTATGATCCCCCTCATCAACCCTATGATCGCCCCCTCATCACACCTATGATCCCCCTCATCACCCCTATGATCTCCTCCTCATCACACCTATGATCCCCCTCATCAACCCTATGATCGCCCTCATCACCCCTATGATCCCCCTCATCAACCCTATGATCACCCCCTCATCACACCAACGATCCCCCTCATCACACCAATGATCCCCCTCATCAACCCTATGATCGCCCCCTCATCACACCAACGATCCCCCTCATCACACCAATGATCCCCCTCATCAACCCTATGATCGCCCCCTCATCACCCCTTTGATCCCCATCATCACACCAACGATCGCCCCCTTATCACCACTATGATCCCCTCTCATCACCCCTATGATCCCTCCTCATCAACCCTATGATCTCCTCCTCATCACCTGTATTATTCCCCCCCGTCACCCCAATGGTCCCCCCTCATCACACCTATGATCCACCCCTCATCACCCTTATAATTCCCCCCATCACCCCTATGATCCCCCTTCATCACCTGTATTATCCCCCATCACCACTATGGTCCCCCCCCATCACCCCTGTGGTCCCCCCTCATAGAATCATAGAATAACAAGGTTGGAAGAGACCCATTGGATCATCGAGTCCAACTATTTGTGTGAAGGCAATGCCACAAGAAGTGTGTGCTCCCAGCCTCACAGATACCAGGAGCACCTACATAATTCCCCCATCACCCCTATGATCCCCCTTCATCACCTGTATTATCCCCCATCACCCCTATGATCCCCCCCTCATCACACCTCTGATCCCCCCTCATCACCCTTATAATCCTCCCCATCACCCCTATGATCCCCCCCTCATCACAACAATGATCCCCCCCTCATCGCCCCTATGCTCACCTCTCCTCATCACCCCTGTGATCCCCACTCCCCTGCTCCCCTTAGTGCTCTCCTCGCCCCGTGGCTCCCTCTGCACCCCCCTTAGTGCCTCCCACTCTCCCTCAGCACCCTCCGCTCCCCTTAGTGCTCTCCTTGCACCCTCAGCATCCCCTACTCCCCTTCATCATCTCTTGTGCCCCCTCAGTGCTCCCGAAGCCCTAGCAGGGGCAGGATCTGCAGGAGCCCCCAGGCTGAGGGAAGGATGTTGGGGGGCGCTCACTGCTCCCCTCTCTCTGTCCCTGCAGCACCTTCGATGTGGCAGTGGTGGGCGCGGGCATTGTGGGGCTTGCCTCTGCCTGGGAGCTTATCCAGCGGCACCCGGCGCTCACCTTTGCTGTGCTGGAGAAGGAGATGGAGCCAGGTATGGGGCTGGTGTGCATGTGGGGAGCCAGGTGTCCGTCTGTCCTGTGTATGTTTCTGTCCATCAAGGGACCTGCGCGGGTGTCTACCCATCAGGTACAGTTAGACTCAATGATCTCGGAGTTCTTTTCTGATTAATCAATTCTATGAGTCAGTATTTGAAGAAGTATATAATTACTTCATACTTTACTACAGTAGAAACCTTTGCAATATTTTTCACCTATATTTTAATTACCAAGAGGAGTGGGCAACCTAATCCAGTTCACAAATACCTGAAAAAACTGCCAGCAGGTCTGGAGAAACTGAGTATTGCACAGACATTGTGTTAGATGAGGCCTTTAAGGATGCGTTTCATTTTTAAAGGTGGATTTCTTAGGATTAATTTTAACACATAAAAATGTTGATTACTGGCCTGCAATTGTAGCTCTTGGAGGAGAAACTTGTGTTTCTTTCCTCTTGATTTCATACATGGCAAGCTGTGATGGTTTATGATTAACCAGCTCTTGCTGTGTCATGGAATCATAGAACAGCCAGGTTGGAAAAGACCCACCGGATCATCGAGTCCAACCATTCCTATCAAACACTAAACCAAGTCCCTCAGGACCTGGTGAATCAACCACCTCCCTGGGCAGCCTATTCCAATGCCCAATGACCCTTTCCATGAAAAACTTTTTCCTAATGTTCAGGCTGAACCTCCCCTGGCGGAGCTTGAGGCCATTCCCTCTTGTCCTGTCCCCTGTCACTTGGGAGAAGAGCCCAGCTTCCTCCTCTCCACAACCTCCTTTCAGGTAGCTATAGAGAGCAATGAGGTCTCCCCTCAGCCTCTTCTTCTCCAGGCTAAACACCCCCAGCTCTCTCAGCTGTTCCTCATAAGTCCTGTTTTCCAGCCCCTTCACCAGCTTTGTTGCTTTTCTCTGGACTCGCTCTAGAGCCTTAACATCCTTCTTGTGGTGAGGGGCCCAGAACTGAACACAGAATTCAAGGAGCGGCCTCACCAGTGCTGAGTACAGTGGGAGAATAACCTCCCTGGACCTGCTAGCCACTCCGTTTCTGATCCAAGCAAGGATGCCATTGGTCTTTTTGGCCACCTGGGCACACTGCTGGCTCATGTTCAGTCAACTGTCAACCAACATCCCCAGGTCCTTCTCCTCCAGGCAGTTTTCCAGCCAGACTTCTCCTAGTCTGTAGCTGCACAGGGTTGTTGTGCCCCAAGTGCAGGACCCGGCATTTGGTTGTGTTAAACCTTATGCCATTGGACTCAGCCCAGCGGTCCAGCCTGTTCAGATCCCTTTGTAGAGCCTCCCTACCCTCCAGCAGATCGACACTTCCACCCAGCTTAGTGACATCTGCAAACTTGCTAAGGGAGCACTCGATGCCTTCATCCAGGTCATTGATGAAGACATTGAACAGGGCTGGACCCAGCACTGAGCCCTGGGGAACCCCACTTGTGACTGGTCTCCAGCAATATTTTCTGAGCCTTTTGAGACCGAGGAGGGGAATTGTGCTTGCTGTGCATTTGAGCATTTCTTGTAACACTGATTTAGGGCAGGACCTCATATCACTCTCTCCTCTGCCAGGCAAAGTGATTAAGGATAAACCAATCATGGGAACATGTATTTAATAACGTGTTTTCCTTTCTGTTTAGCTCACCACCAGAGTGGACACAACAGTGGTGTGATTCACAGTGGGATTTACTACACACCTGGATCTCTGAAGGCCAAGCTGTGTGTGCAGGGTGCTGCCCTCTGCTACAAGTACTGTGACCAGAAGGGAATACCGTACAAACAGTGTGGGAAGGTACAGGAACTGCTGGGTGTTCTCGCTTCACCTGTGGAAGCCAAGGCTGTGTATTGTGTATTACAGTGTGTAGGACAGTCCTAGTTGTGTTCTTTTCTTCCATGAGAGCAGTTTCTGCAGTGCTTACTGCCTTCAGGATCATAGAATCATGGAATGGTTTGGATTGGAAGGGACCTTAAAGTCCATCCAGTTCCAACCCACCTGCTATGGGCAGGGACACTTCCCTGCATCTCAAATCAATCCCTTTGCTGAGCCTAAATAATAATTCTCCTTATCTGAGCCGAAACAGCCCAGGTGACAGCGGAAACCCGGCCTCATGGAGGGGAACCGGTGTAGCTCCAAGGAATACAGGCTCTCGGTATGTGCATACTGTACTTCTTGGCATGTCGGGCTCTGAACAGACACAGTGACTTGAAAACAGATCCAGATGTCACCCAGTGATGTGTATTCATGCTGTTCTACATCCAGCTAACACATCCTGAAATGCTGAGGCTGTGCTGCTTCAGCTTGGGGCCTGCCCAGCCCTATATATCGCTTCTGGAAGTGTCTGTAGACAGACCCAGGAAGGAATGAGGACAAGAAAATTATTAGTTTTCGAACTCTTCAGCTTAGTTGGCTTTCTGAGCCTGATCTGTTTTGACTGTAGTGACTCCCAAATAGATTTCTCTTCCAGTGGCTTTCAATTCAAAGCTCTTACATCAGACCATACTTAAATAAGCAGCTCCAGAGGTCAACAGCTACTGCATGAAGAGTCACATCATTTAGAAGCTGGCTCCTGCAGCCCTCATCTGATGACCCCTAACCCTTGCATTGGAAGAGGTTGTGAATGCTTGATCTGTGCTCACACTCTGTGAATTGCACCTAATTTTATATCCCTTCCTTCCCAAAGTTGTCCCTTCCAGCTGGTGAATCTCAGTCTGCTTAGTTGTTCCTCTCGGGGGAGCTTTTCCATGACTATGTCTTCATTCTCTGAACCATTTAGTGCATCTTTGATACCAGCTGAGGACCACAGCCATGCATAGCATTCAAGGTGTGGTCAGGCTCCGGATTTCTACAGCAAAATAGTAGAATTCTCTGTATTCTCCTGTATCCTTTTCCAGGCTGTTCCTAACATTCAATTTAAGGCTTTTCAGCTGTCACTAGTTGATGTTTCCATTGGATTGTCTATCCTAAACCCAAGATCTGGTCCTGAGCGATAACTTTGAAGTTGGATTCCATAACTTAATGCTTAAGGCTGACTGCTTTTGCTGTGGTCATCATTTCACATTAATTGGCATTGAATTCTGTGTGCTGTATTGTTGTAGAGTCATAGAATCACTTGATTGGAAAAGACCTTTGAGATTATTGAGTCCAACCATACCTGTCCACAACGGAGCCAGATCCCAGAGCATTTCATCTGCCCATTTTTTAAACCCCTCCAGCGATGGTGACTCCACTACCTCCCTTGGCAGCAACGTTAGCTCTTGCCTGAGCCACCCTGAATTGCTTCAAGCAATCCTCTGGCATTCTCACCTTCCTGCCCCTTCCTAGGTTGCTCCTAAATGTCTTGGACATCATGAGCCTTTCTCTTAGAAGTGCAGAAGACCCTGTCTGATGTGATGAGGGTTGCTTTGGCTCAGCACCTGCTGGATGTGGATTGGGGTGCAGAGTAGAATCCCTGGATGTGGTGGTGTGGGTGGGCCAGGTGGAGCTATTGGAGCAAGTCCAGAGGAGGCCACGAAGTTGATCCAAGGGCTGAAGCACTTCCTGTATGAGGACAGACTGAGAGTTTGGGTTGTTCAGGCTGGAGAAGAGAAGACTATGGGGAGACCTTAGAGCAGCTTCCAGCACTATAAGGGGCTCCAAGAAAGCTGGGGAGTGGCTCTTGATCAGGGAGTGCACGGATAGTACATGGAGAAATGGTTTTCAGCTGGAAGAGGGGAGATTGAGATGAGATCATAGGAAGAAATTCTTCATGATGAGGGTGGGAAGGTCCTGGCCGAAGTTGCCCAGAGCAGTGGTGGCTGCCCCATCCCTGGAGGGGTTCAAGACCAGGTTGGATGGAGCTTGGAGCCGCTGATCCAGTAGGAGATGTCCCTGCCCATGGCAGGGGGTGGAACTGGATAGACTCTGAGGTCCCATCCAGTCCTGCCTATTCCATGATTCTATGATCAGTGCTTTCTCAGTAATTACAGGTACTTATAGAATCCTGTGCACCTAATGGCACAAACACGTTTTCCCCTGTTGAATTATAACTCGTTCACTATTATTTGCTTGTTAGCTTGGGCCATATGCCAAATCTGAGTGGGCTTTGTGTACTTAGCTCACTGTGTGCCTTCTTATCTTTTCTGAAGCTGATTGTCGCTGTTGAACAAGAGGAAATTCCAAGGCTCAAAGCTCTGTATGAGAGAGGGCTGCAGAACAATGTCCGAGGGCTGAAACTGATTGGAGCAAAAGAAATACAAGAGAAGGAACCCTTCTGCAGGGTAAGTTGCTTGGTTTTATTTGGCCTAGAAGACCTCAGTTTCTCGGGTACCTTTATTTCTTGATGTAACATAAATATGTTTCTGACCTTGAGGTAATTTGCACTGGTGACAAGGTCAAAAGAACCTGAAAACCCAGAATAGAGAGATAGTTGTCAACAAAAAATAATGTATTTCTCGAGTGTTTTAGCTCAGCCCAGTCCTACATGTGCATTTGCAAGCACATACATAACTGACCAGGTCAAACACGTCATAAAGTGCTGCTGTGGGATCTCTGCTGCGGACACTTCCTTGCACCCCAGCTTTCTCTTGCTCGTCAGTCCATAGTCCATCAGTCATCCTTGTGCTGCAGCCATAAAGAGCTGCTGCTCTGATTGCAAGGGTTGCACTGGCTGTTTCTTAAGGGCCAGCATTCACAAATTAGAGAGCAGATAATCTGTTTCACTTGCAGCTTGCAAAGGGAATTGGAATTTAAATTAGAGTCAAAGTAGGAGTAGCTACAGCCCCTCAGTCCCTGAATTTGTAGCAAATGGACAGAACTTACAAGCTGGTAAAAGCTGATCCTTTCTCCAGTTTCATGCAGAGGTGTGCTCCCTTGTGTACTTGCTCAGAAACAAAATACAGTTCTCCTACCATTGACAGTGAGTGATTTTTTTTTATTATTATTATTATTGTTGTTGCTGTTGTATTATTACTACAACAACAACTAGGGGCAGTGGCTATGAACTGGAGAGGGGCAGATTTAGACTACACAGAAGGAGGAATTTCTTCATGATGAGAGTGGGGAAGCACTGGAACAAGTTGCTCAGGTTCGTGATGGCTGTCCCATCCCTGGAGGCTTTCCAGGCCAGATTGAATGTTGGTCAGCCTGATCCAGTGGGAGGTGTCCCTGCCTATGGCAGGGGGCATAACTGCATAAGCTTTAAGGTCCCTTCCAACCCAAACTATTCTGTGATTATTTTAATCTTTCTTTTCTCCCCCTTTTCCTTAAGGGCACTTGCTTGTGTGATTGATAGGCAGGCTTTCCTTTGCCTGATTTAGAGCTGCTGTATCTGAGTTTATGCTGAGATGATTCCACTCTTTCCCACCAAAATTATTTAACTTGCAGTAAAGCTCAGTAGTGCGGCAAAGAAAATTCCTTCCTCTCCAGCAGTTTGGATTGGGAATGAACCAAGTCGCATCAAGGTGCTTCCTACATAGGTGGCAGTAAGGTAACATTTCCCAACCTGTTTGTGTTGACAGCAGCAGAAATCATGGAATGGTTTGGGTCAGAAGGGACTTTAAAGCCCATCCTGTTCCACCCCCTGCAGGGACACCTCCCACTGGATCAGGTTGCTCCAAGCCTCATCCAGCCTGGCCTTGAACACCTCCAGGGAGGAGGCATCTACTGTCACTATCCTTCTGTGTCTTAATACCGTTTCAGGGTCTGATGGCCATTGATTCTCCATACACTGGCATTGTGGATTACAAACAAGTGGCCCAGTCCTATGCTGAAGACTTCCAGGCAGCCGGCGGGACCATCTTGATGGATTTTGAAGTTACAAACATGGAGATGGCTAGAGAAAGTTCTTCAGAAAGTGAAGATGGTAAGGCAGAACTTTGTCTTCCATTCACTACAGTCCTGCCCAAGATTTTGTTAAAAAATCTTTTGCTTTAACAGAAATCTCATTAGTGAACCTTTCTGTCTCAAAGGGATGAAACAAAAGGCAAAATTGTGTTGATGAGAGGAGTGAGCAAGTAGTTGGGTCATCCTTCAGCTGAAATATTTAAAGACAGTGGAAGAAAATGATAGTAAAATTGAGGAAGTTGTTCTCTCTTTTTTAAAATCAGATTTAGCTGGATAGCCATAGAATCATGGAATGGTTTAGGTTGGAAGGGACCTTAAAAGCCCATCCAGTTCCACCCCCTGCCATGGGCAGGGACACCTCCCACCGCATCAGGTTGCTCCAAGCCCCATCCAGCCTGGCCTTGAACACCTCAACGTGAAGAATTTCTTCCTAATGTCTCATCTAAATCTTTCCCCTTCCTGATTAAAGCCATTTCCCCTCATCCTGTTGCTCCAGGCCCTTATAAAAAGCCCCTTCCCAGCTTTCCTGGAGCCCCTTCCAGTATTGGAAGTTGCTCTAAGGTCTCCCTGCAGCTTTCTCTTCTCCAAGCTGAACAACCCCAACTCCCTGAGCCTGTCCTCGTATGAGAGGTACTCCGGCATCTGTATCTTGTCACAGTGCTTTTTGTTTTGTCCTGAAAGGCAGGCTGGATCCTTGGTGGTACCCACGTGGAAGAATAACGCCCTCCACGCCCCTGTTAATTCATAAATACAGTTATGGCCAACAACATCGGTTCTGTCCATCAGTACATGCTCTAGAGTTTAAAAATCCTCCAGTCAAGGAATCCATCATTGAGACAAGCTTCCTGTTCATTGAGTTTGATGTTACATATTCTATTAATCCCTTCTCTTGTCTCGTTCTGTTACAGGTCTGAAATACCCTGTTGTTGTTAGGAACTCAAAGGTAGGAACTTGGTTGGAGATTTAATTGCATAAATAGGAACCTATTTCTGCTTCTCTTAAGAATTTTTCTGGAGTCCTGGTGGATTACTTAGCTGTCCAGAAAAAGTTAAAAGTCAGTACCATGATCTTTGTCATCTAGGAGTGCTTATATCAACAACTGCAGTCAGTTCAACATGACCAATTGTAAGGTCCTGCACCTGAGTCGGGGCAATCTGTGGTTTCAACACAGGCTGAGGGACAACATGAGTGATTGAGAGCAGCCCTGAGGAGAAGGACTTGGGGTGCTGGTGTGGGGGAAGCTCCACATGAGCCAGCAATGTGCACTCACAGCCCAGAAACCACTTGTGTCCTGGGCTGCATCCAAAACAGTGTGGCCAGCAAGGCGAGGGAGGGAATTCTGCCCCTCTGCTCCGCGCTGATGAAACCCCACCTGGAGTCCTGTGTCCAGGACTGGGATCTGCAGGATAAGAAGGAGGTGGAACTGTTGAAACAGCCCCAGAGTAGGCCACAATAACAATCTAAGGACTGGAGCGCATCCCATACAAGAACAGGCTAAAAGAGTTGGGGTTGTTCAGCCTGGAGAAGAAAAGACTCTGTGGAGACCTTAGAGCAGCTTCCAATACTGAAAGGAGCTTCAGGAAAGCTGGGGAGGGACTATTTACAAGGGCCTAGAATGATAGGACAAGGGGGAGTGGCTTTAAATTGGAAAGGGGAAGATTTACACTGGACATTAGGAAGAAATCCTTCAGGATTAGGGTGGTGAAGCCCGGGCCCAGGTTACCCAGGGAAGCCATGACTGTCCCATCCCTAGAGTTGTCCAAGACTGGATTGGATGGGGCCTGGAGCAATCTGACCTTGTGGGAGGTGTCCCTGCCCATGGCAGGGATTGGAACTGTGTGAGCTTCCAACCCAAACTGTTCTGTGGTTCTATGAGCACATTCACATTTCACTGTGTTCTGAGAATGCTGGTGAAAGTACAAGTTTCTCTTTCTGCAGCCTGACTTTTGTTTAACTGTACATGTCCTTTCTCTAATTACACTTGTTCTTTCCAGGGACTCCTTTTGCGACATTCCTTTTTTGAGAAACGCCTATTGTCATATTTGCTTTTCATCTTCAGCATCTATAAAAACGATAAGGAGTCATTTAGAATCACTTTATCGTCAGCAAGCCACGAGCTAGTTCAGTAAAACAGGTGCCAGTCAGCTCATGCCGCACAGTTCATGCCGTAACTGTTTCACCTCCAGGAGAGAACATCATGGCATTTCTGGTGGGGGTGAAACAAAACCAGACTTTACTCCCACCCCATTAGTTCTTAAAGTCAGTGCTGCTGCTTTCTTCTATTTCTGCACTTTCATTAAAAAGGAGCTTCCAAAATCTGTTAGATTGTCTCAGCAAACGCCGAGTACTTTTTTACTTTACGTATTGTTTTTATGAAAACATTTTTAGTTGCAGAAAAAAACCCCATAGTATTTGATAACAAACAGTGTGAGCTTTATCATAAAATCATGGAATGGTTTGGGTTGGAAGGCACCTCAAAGCCCGTACAGTTCCAACCCTCTGCCATGGGCAGGGACTCCTCCCACTGCATCAGGGGCTCCAAGCCCCATCCAGCCTGACCTTGAACCCCTCCAGGGATGGGGCAGCCACCCCTGCTCTGGGCAACCTCGACCAGGGCTTCCCCACCCTCAGAGGGTGGGGAACATTTCTTCCTAAGATCTTACCTCAGTCTTTCAGCTTAAAACTGTTCACCCTGTCCTACCACTCCAGGCCCCTGTAGAAATTCCCTCCCCAGCTTCTCTGGAGCCCCTCTCAGTTCTGAAAAGCTGCTTTAAGGTCTCCTCAGAGCCTTGTGCCAGGGCAGGTTCAGACAGGATATCAGGAAAAATTTCTTCACCAAAAGGATTGTCAGGCTCTGGCAGAGGCTGCCCAGGGAGGTGGTGGAGTCCCCATCCCTGAAGATGTTTAAAAGATGGATAGATGAGGTGCTTGGGGATCTGGTTTAGTAGTGGACAGGTATGGTTGGACTTGATCTGAAAGGTCTTTTTCCAACAAAGTCATTCTATGATTCTCTTCTCCAGGCTGTACAACACCAACTGTCTCAGCCTGTCCTTATCTGGGAGGTGTCCTAGCCCTTGGATCATCTTCGTGTCCTCTTCTGGACCTGATCCAACAGATCCCCGTCCTTCCTGTGCTGACATACAGACAGATTGATTTACTGCTGGGTAGTGTGACATCCCCGGTGTGTGTGGTGGGACCTGTTTTAACCCTATGTTGCTGCAGGTGTTGCAGTTGGGAATGTGGGCAGGGAGCTGCAGCCTGGCCTCAGGCTGTGTGGGATGCAGAGGCAAGGGAGCGCCTGAGGCAGACGCTTTCTTTGCTGGAGGCACCAGGCCCTCAATGCAGATGCTGCCCTGCGCTCTGCCCTGTACAGCGAGCGTTCTTGGGATGCTCTCTGTTCTGGGAAATGAACCTGGAGGCAGCCTGAGAATCAATGCCATGTTACCTCAGTCTCTTTTTTCCTTCCCATTCCCACCCTTTTTCTATAAAGATTCTGCCAGCCCTGCGTGTTTGACAAATTGCCATTTTAGGATAATTCTCCTAATAAGGGAGAATATTATAAAGAATTAAATGAAACGATTCAATGTTTCTCCCTCGTTTTGAAAATATGGTTGGTTTTCTTTCCAGTCTTGACTCAAAGCTTGTAGCTGATGGGTGGTTTTTTTAGTAGAAACCTTTCATTTTTGTGTGTGTGTTGATTTGCTTTGTTTTCCACAGGGCGAGGAAATCTACTGTCGGCACGTTGTGACCTGCGCAGGGCTTTACTCTGACCGCCTGTCTGAGATCAGCGGCTGCAGCCCCGAACCTCGTGTTGTGCCTTTCCGTGGAGACTACTTGGTGCTCAAACCAGAGAAGTGCTACATGGTTAAAGGGAATATTTATCCGGTACGTACAACCTCTGGTGTGTCCTTCACTAAAACTACAGAAATAAAGACAACACGATGTTGTTCCTTCTCTTGGACTGTAGATGGTGATGCACAACATGTGAACGTAGATTCAGGGCAGCTTCTTTTAGTTAATCCTTGAGGAGCAGGGAGAGAAAGGACCATGTGGGAAATTATTGCCAATTTGGGGATTTTTATTTTGTGGGGTCTGGTTTTTTTTTAATAGTGAAAGAATGAAACGTTTAACATAATAGCCGCGTGCCCGCAAAAGTCTGGCTGCTTTCTTTGGGTAGTAAAGTAAATCTGTATGCAGGATTCAGTAGTAAATGAAGGACAACAGTAAATAATTAATTACTTACGTGTAGGGTTTAATCTTGTATGCTGATACCCAAAGCTGGGATTTAGATATTTGCCTCTCAGCCTCATCTTTGAATTAGCTTTGCTTTGTATGACTCAGATAGACCTGGGAGGGCACAGACAAGCATTTTAATACAGGAAAGTCATAGTATCATGGGATGTTTTGGATTGGTAGGGACCTCAAAGCCCATGCAGTTCAACCTCTTGCCATGGGCAGGGACACCTCTCACTGGATCAGGTTGCTCCAAGCCCCATCCAGCCTGGCCTTGAACGCCTGCAGGAATGGGGCAGCCACCACTGCTCTAGGCAACCTGGACTGCAGCCTCACCACCTCAATGTGAAGAATTTCTTCGTAATCCTTCCCTTCCAATTTAAAGCCATTCCCCCTTGTCCTGTCACTCCACATCCTTGTAAAAACCCCCTCCCCAGCTTTTCTAGAGCGCCTTTCATTATTGGAAGGCCACAGCAAGGTCTCGTTGGAGCCTTTTCCAGGCTGAACAACCCCATCTCTCTCAGCCTGCCCTCATAAGAGGTCCTCTAGCCTTTGCCTCATCTCCATGGCCTCCTCTGCCCCTGTTCCAACAGTTTCATCTCCTTATACTGGGGATTCCAGGACTCAACACAGGACTCAAGATGGGATCTCACCAGAGTGGAGCAGAGGAACAGAATCCCCTCCCTCGCTCTGCTGGCCACACTGCTTTGGATTCAGCCCCAGCAATGGTTGGATTCACCCCCAGATAGTGGTTGGTTTCTGGGCTGCAAGCACACATTGCCGGCTTATGTGGAGCTTCTCCATGCCAGCACCCCAAATTCTTCTCCTCAGGGCTACTCTCAATCACGTCATCCCCAGCCTGTATCGAAACTGCAGATTGCCTCAACCCAGGTGCAGGACCTTGCACTTGGCCCACTTCTCCAGCCCATCCAGGTCCCTCTGGGTGACATCTCATCTTTCTGGTGTGACAACTGCACCACTCAGATTGGTGTCATCTGTAGTACCTGCTTCTTTTCAACCTATAACACAGTCACCTCTCTAGTCACCTTTTCTAAACAGCTAAGGATTTTGCAGTGATGACACATTTAGTTCTGGTACCTGCACACAGCTGCTTTCTCCTTCAGCCTTCACACACAATCACACTGTTCTGTTCACGAATGAAAAAGATGCTGCAGATACTTAGCGTTAGCGCTGCTTGGGCTTGCTGCATGCATGTTGTTTTGAGCAATGTGGTAATGGTGCGGCTTTTGTAATGTTTTATAACCTGTTTTATTGCAGTTTAATTGCTTCTGGGGAATAGCATTGGTGTGTCGTTGGTTTGTTGTGGGTTGATTTATGTCCTGAGAGATCATGTGAGCCTTTTTTTCCCCATTGTTTGTTTTGCTTTTACCTAAGACACAGCTTTTCTTGGCCCTGCTCTGTTCCTCGATGCTTTAAATTCATGACATGCTGTAACTGCAGAATTAACAAGCAGAAAAAACAGTGCAGGCGCCCATCATATGGTTCCGTGACTCCAATTTTGTTGTAGTGATTGGAAATAGAATGGCAATGCTACTCCCTCATTCATTTAAAAATGGTTACGTCAGTTTATTGGGAGGATAACTCCTATACTGGTTTTGGGTTTGTTTTAGCCACTCTCTCACACAATAAACTGGAAATGTCTGTACTTTCCTCCTTACAGACATTTTCTGGATGACTGTGTTGTTGTGAGTGGTTGTGTGGCTGTTTTCTCTGACAGGTTTGTAAGAGCTGTAATAATTGTCGTATCCCACTTTAGGTTCCTGATCCTCGTTTCCCTTTCCTGGGATTTCATTTCACACCAAGGATGGACGGCAGTGTCTGGCTTGGGCCTAACGCAGTCTTGGCTTTCAAGCGAGAGGGTTACAATTTTTTTGACTTCAGCGCTGGAGACTTTTTAGATGCTGTAACGTACAGGTAATACTTTTTATTTTGTCTGCTGAACGTTTGGGACGCTGTGGAAGCTAACTGTTGCCTAAACACCTGCTTTTGCCAAGTTCTTGTGTGTTTAAAGACAGATGTGCTGATAAGGGCAGATTTCTCCAGGACATGTGACTCCATGTGATCTAATATTTGAATTTTCATAAACTACCGAGGCATGTCGCAGCTGGTCTGAGGACGTGGCTGCTTGTTGGATGGTGCTGCTGAACCTTGTTGCTACTCATAGAGCTTGTCCGGGGTTGGGTTTGGTCCAGTGCAGTGTAATGATTTAATCAACCTTGATGGTGCAATTAAAATATCTGCAGAGGTTGCTTGGAAGTATCACAGACTCGCTTGGTTCGAAGAGACCTTTCAGATCACTGTGTCCAACCTTACCTGTCCACTACTAAACCAGGTCTCTCAGCACCTCATCTGCCCATCTTTTAAACCCCTCCAGGGATGGGGACTCCACCACCTCCCTGGGCAGCCTGTGCCAAGGCCTGAGAACCCTTTCCATGATGGAATTTTTCCTAATGTCCCACCTGAACCTGCCCCGATATAACCTGAGGCCATTCCCTGTCATCCTATCACCTGTCAATTGGGAGAAGAAACCAGCACCCACCTTGCTAGAGAGAACACAGAGTGGCCTGGATTGCTGTGTTAAATTTAGTCAGACCATAAGTATGCATTTAAAGTATATCCAAGTGGTAGGGAAGATGCTAAGGGCCACAAATGCAGGCCAGGAAGCCGTCTTGGGAAGAGTGTCAGAGAAATTGGGAGTTATTGCTAAAATTGCAAGCAGAAATGAGGAGAATTTGAGAGAAACCTTGCCTTCTAGTGACAGGACAAGGGAGAAGGGCTTTAAATCGTAAAGGAGAAGATTTAGATTAGACTTTAGGAAGAAATGTTTTGCTGTGAGAGCAGGGAGGCCCTGGCCCAGGTTGCCCAGAGCAGGGGTGGCTGCCCCATCCCTGGAGGTGTTCAAGGCCAGGCTGGATGGGGCTTAGAGCCCCTGATCCAGTGGGAGGTGTCGCTGCCCATGGCAGGGGGTGGGACTGAATGGGCTTTCGGGTCCCTTCCAACACAAACTATTCCATGATCCCATGATCTCTCTGTGAGGTGCCGGACAGACCTTTGCCAAGTCTCAGTTTTACAAATTCGACTTGAATAAGAGTGAGAAAGGACTGGAGGGATCCCCGGAGAGCCTGAAAAATGGATCAGGGAACTGGAAAATGGCTTTCTGGCAAACAGCTCAACTTCATGCATTTTATTAAAGCATTGGAAGCATCTGAGTTGTTGTCTACAGATTTTTATACTGGAAGGAAAGTAGAGCAAGCAAATGAGTTTTACAAAGATGTAGCAAGGCTGACTGAAAGCTGAGGGGTTTAGGATTGTGATGATCTTTTTCTGAGTCACTGTGGAAAAAAGTCCCTCTCGTGTTTGCATCTCTGGCCATTTCACGGAATCACAGGATGCCAAATCGGAAGGGACCTCAGGGACCATCTGGTCCAAGCTTTTTAGGTGATCTGTAGTTTAAATGAGGTGGCCCAGCAACCCTGTCAAGCTGAGCCTTGAAAGTGTCTGGTGTAGAGGAATCCACCACTTCCCTGGGTAGATGTTTCCAATATTTAACTGTTCTCATAGGGAAAAGCTTCCTCCCAGAATCCAATCAAAATCTCCCAGGGAGCAACTTGTACCCATTACCCCTTGTTTTTCCCATGTGACTCCTCATCAGAAGGGCATCTCCATCCTCTTGGCAGACATCCTTTATGCACTGGTACATGGTAAAAGGTCGCCCCTCAGCCTTCTCCTCTCAAGACTGAATAAACCCAGCTCTCTCAGTCTTACCTCATGTGGAAGGTTTCCCAGTCCTCTGACCATCCTAGTGTGGCCCAGCTCTGCACCCTCTCCAGCCTGGCTGCATCTTTTTTGCATAGTGGTGACCAAAACTGGACACAGAACTCAGGGTGCAGCCTAGCAAGCACCGAGTAGGGTGGGATAATCCCTTCTTTATCTCTGAGGTGATGCTTTTGATGCACTCCAGCATCCTGTTGGCCGTCCTTATTGCTGCAGCACATTTGGCTGGACCAGAGAAAAGTCCTGGAGATAGGAAGGACTGGAGCTCAGAGTTAATTGTCAGAGAGGGAATGTAACAGCAACGCTACAGCTCTGTGAATGAGGTTTGTTGAAGCTGGGAAGGACAAACATTTCTCACAGGAAGTGCTCATGGGATTGCTGATGTTGGGAACGAGAATTTTTGTCATGCAATTGCATTTCTTCCATCCAAGTCTATGTTAGTCATGTGAGGTTTGTTCTTACTGCTGTTATTTTTCCTCTTGACAGTGGGCTGTGGAAGCTTGTGCTGCGAAACTTGTCTTATGGGCTGAATGAGATATACAGAGCGTGTTTCCTGAGTGCACAGGTGAAGCAGCTTCAGAAGTTCATCCCTGAGGTCACCGTCAATGATGTACTCAGGTACAGAAGACTTTCCTTGGCAGTAACACACAGTGGTCTCTTAAATCTCTTATTTATAACACCAAGAAAAGTAGCATCAACCCACTGCCTTCACGTGAATATGCTACCAAAGCGCAGGAGCATTTCGTTTTTTGGATGGGGCTTTAAGCAACTTGATGTAGCGGAAGGTGTCCCTGCACATGGCAGAGGGATTGGAACTGGGTTGGCTTTAAGGTCCCTTCCAACCCAAACCACAAAGATGATATGAGAGCTGGAGCACCTCTGCTGTGAGGACAGGCTGAGGGAGTTGGGGTTGTTCAGCCTGGAGAAGAGACGGCTCTGGGGAGATCTTAGAGCAGTTTCCAGTATTGAAAGGAGCTTCAGGAAAGCTGGGGAGGGACTTTTTACGAGGGCCTGGAGTGATGGGATGAGGGGGATTTGGAATGAGGTGGATTAAATTGGAAAGGGGAAGATTTAGATTAGACATTAGGAAGAAATGTTTTGCTGTGAGGGTGGGGAGGCCCTGGCCCAAGTTGCCCAGAGAAGCTGTGGCTGCCCCATCCCTGGAGGTGTTCAAGGCCAGATTGGCTGGGGTTGGAGCAACCGAATCCAGTGGGAGATGTCCCTGCCCAGGGCAGGGGGTGGAACTGGATGGGCTTTGAGATCCCTTCCAGGCCAAACCGTTCTATACCTTATACAGAAATGTCTTCTATGTTGTGTTTGCTGGTGCAAATTTGATGAATATTTGCCTGACTTTCTGTGCTTCCCGTGGGCAAAAAATTCACTGTTGTGACAGTCACAAAAAAAAGAAAAAAATCCCTTTCTCCAGGTGACATGTTCAGCAGCCTAAACATCATCTGAGTGCTCAGAGAGAACAAAACACTAATGAAATTCAGAGGGGAAACCAGAGAATGAGTTGATATTGAGTGAGCATTGGCTTAGTTTAATCATCTCAATAACATTGTGTTCAGTGTCTTAAACTGTGGAGAGGGAAATGAATTCAAAGGAGTTTAGAAATGCTAAGGAACTGAAGAGATGGGTGAGGAAAGATGAGGCATTTAGGTGCACAGAAGTGGGTTGAACTGTCCAAACATTTGCAGGGAGAAAATCCAGACTAAGAAAAGCCTGAGCCTAGTAGAAGCAATTTATCCAGCTCAGGCAGCATAGCAGTGCCATGAAATTATTATGTGACAAGGCTGCTATTTCAGAACAAAGGGTTTCCTTTTTGAAAAGAGAAGACACGTTTGTGCATGTGGGGAGAAGAACTTCCCAACCCAGAAGGATACAGGAGATGTTCTGCCTGGCTGCCTGCCCTTGTTTTACTGTAACGCCTGTGAGACATCTCTGCTCTGCCTTAAGAGTGTTAAACTTTCCTGTGCTCCTCGAAAAGCCTGGCTGGGATTTGACTTCGGAATCTGCCTTCCTTGCTGCCTCCCTTGGCACCTGAAGAACAAAAATGGTTTTCTGGCTTCAGGAAACACTTTCTTTCTCATGAGCCCCTCATTTATTTTGCAGGGGTCCATCTGGAGTGAGAGCTCAAGCGATGGACAGTGACGGAAACTTGGTAGATGACTTTGTGTTTGATGGAGGCAGCGGCGATATTGGAAGCAGAATTCTTCATGTCAGAAATGCCCCTTCTCCTGCTGCTACCTCCTCCCTTGCCATCGCAAAAATGATTGCAGATGAAGTGAAGCAGCGATTTGAACTGTGAATCTTTGAAGGTGTAGTGTGGTTTTATGCCTTTTGTCTATGTAGCAGCTTGTCTGCAATGAATTAACTTTGCAGCCTCTAAGGACAAAGAACAGGCAACGTGTTGCTTGCAAGATGGGCACTGGCATAGCTGTGCAGTGCAAAGCCAGCATGTGGAGTGTTTGCTTTCACCAGCCCACGGCCTAAACCTTCGGTCTAGAGCTGTGACGCCAGGTAAGACACCTGGTAGGACACAAGAAGCACTTGGGCAATGCCCTCAGACACACAATGTGAATGTTGGGGTTGTCCTGTGCAGTGGCAGGAGCTGGACTCGATGGTCCTTATGGGTCCCTTCCAACTTTGGACATTCTATGATTCTCTGACCTGGCGCGGTGCCACCATCTGCAAGGAAGAGGCAAACGCTCACAGTAAAGGTTTGTCCAGCTGGGCATGATCAGCCTGCAGAGGAGTTGGTGCCAGACACAACTAGAGGGTTTCCCAGGACCACAGTGGCCACAGGTGGAGCGGGAAGAGCCTCTGAGGTGGCATTGACCACATGGAGTTCCTACGCCTCTGGTCTCACCATTGCCACCTCTGCACGCTTTGGAGGAGTGGTTGGTCCTCTGGGAAACCAGAAGCACAGGGAGCTCCTCTGTGCTTGCTCTGCCTGTGTTTAAATCGGTTTGGAGTCTGCAGCCCTCTAACTTAAATTTAAGTAATGGAGATAGAAGGATAAGCCCTGATTAAGGGTTCTGCTGCTATGGAATTAAGGGCTTTATCAAAGACCGCTAACAATTCTGAGCCATTCTGAATGAATGTAGAGTATTTCAGAGAAAAATAAGCCTAACGAAGATTACCAAATCAAAGTCAATTTAGATATGTGATTCAGGTACATTTTCCATCTGATTGCTGCCTCTATTTTTTTATGGAGCTAAAATAAAAACATAACGTGAAGAGTCATTTTTCCTTTAACTTAAATCTGGGAAACCTGCATCGATCAGAAACTACTTCAGTGGTTCTGGAAGTTGTTTTCTTTTCCCTTTGAATACCAGTAACGTGAAAGGAGTTTATCTTTGTGCAGCATGTTGAGCAATCCAGTGGGAATGGGCTTTGTAAAAGCAAATGTGATGGGAGGGAAGCTACAGAAACCTGTCTGCATTGAGTCATGCCGCACGCGGCTTCCCTGGAGCCCAAACAGCAATGAGTCAGGAAGGCTTCCTGTTTCCCACCTGGCTGGCAAGAGGGCAGCTTGGAAAGTGCTGGTTGCTTTTCCAAACCCTTGATGGTGGTTGAAGTGTTATCAAAGTTACACCTGGAGGACAGGCGGTGGAGAAGTGCTTTAAACCACGGAGAGGTGTAAAACAAGTCGGGTGCTCGCTGTGCGGCTTGGTGTGTTCTGCGTAATTGCTGCAAGAAGGAATTCTTTGGCCTCAGGGACAAAGTACTTCAGAATGCTTTGACAGCAGATGTTCACAGGATGTTGGGTAACACAGATAATTGTGGGTACTTTGCTACCAGGCACTTTGCCATGCTCTTTCTTTCAGAGGTGCTTTCTGCTCTCTTCCGACATGCGTCAGGAAGTGTGTTAGCACAGGAGCTTGAGTGTGTTTGCACTGCACGGAGATGAGCTGCTTTTGGCAGAGAAAGAGATTAACTTGTCTTTTCTTCTTCCCAGTGCTGCCTTCTTTACCTGAAAAGTGACTCCTGTATAAGGGCAACCTGGACGTTCAAATAAGCAACCCTTCAAAGAAAAGCTTTGGTTGTTATTCTAGACATTAGAAGGAAATTCTTCACAGTGGCGAAGCACTGGCCCAGGTTGCCCAGAGCAGGGGTGGCTACCCCATCCCTGGAGGTGTTCAAGGCCAGGTTCGATGGGGCTTGGAGCGACCTGATCCAGTGGGAGGTGTCCCTGCTCTGGGACACATGATTCTGTGATTCTTAGCTGCAATGTCACCAGACGGGGATTCAGGTGTTCCAAATGCTGGGATGCTGCATGGCTGTGGAGCAGCGCTGCCTTCCCAGAGGAACACTCACATGGTTGCTCCCTGGCAGCAGTGTTGCCTGTCAACAGTAAAACCTACACCAGGGTTGCAAAAGCGACCTCCTCCCACGCGAGGTGCGGTCCCGGCGTGTGTGAACAGAATAAAGAACATTACGATGAGAAGCAGTCACATCCTACGGTGGATGGCGAATCAGGACGTTGAACCATGCTGTGCTCGGCGCTCTCGGGAGAGAATTATTTACAGTTTCACTAGAGATTTTAAACTACCGACCTTCCCGGAGCGTTCTGTGAAATCTTTATATTTTTAAGAGATAAAGCTATCATAGAATGGGCTGGGTTAGAAGGGACATCAGAGCCCATCCAGTTCCACCCCCTGCCATGGGCAGGGATACCTCCCACTGGATCAGGCTGCCCAAGCCCCATCCAACCTGGCCTTGAACACCTCCACAGATGGGGCAGACACAATGTCCCTTGGCAACGTGGACCACGGCCTCCGTGCTCTCATAGTAAAGAATTTCCTCCTTAAGTCTAGTATAAATCTGTCTCTCTCCAGTTTATACTCATTGCCCCTTGTCCTATCACCACAAGCCTTTGTGAACAGTCCCTCCCCAGCGTCCTTGTAGCTCCTTCAGGTGCTGGAAAGTCACTATAAGGTCTCCTCGGAGCCTTCCCTTCTCCAGGCTGAACAACCCCAACTCTCTCAGCCTGTCCTCATATAGAAGATGCTCCAGCCCTCAGATCATCCTTGTAGCCTCCTCTGAACCCATTCCAACAATGGGTTAAAACCATTTTTAATGGAATAACTTCTAATAATTAAAATAATGGGGTTTCTCCATAAATCTTGTTGCTCACAAAAGGTACAAATGTATTTTTGGAAGGTTCTAATTCACCTGGATGGCTTTATCATGGTTCCTTTCTCCAGCACAATTAAAATAGTGTGTGGTGGGGGGGTTAATTGCTAGAAAGTCTGTGTGATTCTCTTGCCTGGCTGTTGCTGGCTAACTCCCATCTAAATCCAGCAGGATACAGCTCTATAGAACAGGAATTACTGTATTTGGGGACATACACCTGACCAAACTTGTCTTCCCAAAGAATCTTATCTATGCTTATCCCACTGCACAGCTTTTCCCTGAGTGTGTGTAGGGGACAGGACGCATCTTAATCCCGGTGGGGACCTGTAACAAGGAATGGTAATGCCTGAAAATTGGAATAAATGCATTCAGACAGCTTTGCGCAAACACTAAAGTGTCCGGTAAGGTCATTCCTAGTCTCTGTGAAGAGTAAGGCAGTGGATGTTGTTTACCTTGATTTTTTATTTCAATACTGTGTCCTACAGCATTCCCCTGGAGAAGCCGGTGACTCATGGCTTGGATGGGCATACTCTTCACTGGCTAGAAGACTGGCTGGATGGCCAAGCCCAGAGATTTGTGGTGAACAGAGTTGAATCTTCTTGGCCACCGGTGACAGGTGGTGTCTCCAGGATTCTGTTTTGGGGCTGGTTCTGCTTAATCTCTTTATCCACTATGTGGACAAGGGGATCAAGTGCTCCCTCAGTCAGTTTGCAGGTGACAGCAAGCTGGGCCGGGAGCGTTGATCTCCTGGAATGTAGGGAGGTCCTGCAGAGGGAGCTGGGCAGGCTGGATTGATGGCCAAGGCCAGCAGCATGAGGTTCAACCATGCCAAGCGCCAGGTCTTGCACCTGGGTCACAACAACCCTGTGCAGCCCCAGGCTTGGGAAAGAGGGGCTGGAAAGCTGCTTGGCAGAGAAGGAGCTGGGAGTGTTGGTTGACAGCAGCTGAACATGAGCCAGCAGTGGCCCAGGTGGCCAAGAAGGCCAATGGCATCTTGGCCTGGATCAGCCATGGTGTGGCCACCAGGAGCAGGGAAAGGATTATCCCCCTGTACTTGGTGCTGGTGAGACTGCATCTTGAATCCCGGGTTCAGTTTTGGGCCCCTCACTCCAAGAAGGACATTAAGGGACTGGAGCATGTCCAGAGAAGGGAGCGGAGCTGGGGAAGGGCCCATCCAACCTGGCCTTCAACAACTCTAGGGATAGGGCATCCGGAACTTCCCTGGCCAACCTGTTCCAGGGCCTCCCCATCCTCACAGTGAAAAAATTCCTCTTTATGTCTAGTCTAAATCTGCCCCTCTCCAGTTTATACCCATTGCCCCTAGTCCTACCACTACGAGCCCTTGTCATATAATGTAATGTAATTTTATATAATAAAACAGAATATGATATAATACAGTATAACAGTATAATGCAATATAACAATATAATTAATACAATATAAGTTGATGTAATAGAATATAACATAAGATAACCTAATGTAATATAACATAGCATAATATAACACAACACAACATAATTGGCTGATGAGCTCGACATGATCCAGCAACATGCGCTCACAGCCCAGAAACCAACCGTGCCCTGGGCTGCATCCAGAGCAGTGTGACCAGCAGGGCAAGGGAGGGGATTCTGCCCCTCTGCTCTGCTCTGGTGAGACTTCATCTGGAGTGCTGTGTGCAGCTCTGGAATCCTCAGCGTTAAGAAGGAGATGGAGCTGTTGGGACGGGTCCAGAGGATGATCTGAGGGCTGGAGGACCTTCTATGTGAGGACAGATTGAAAGAGAGTTGGGGTTGTTCAGCCTAGAGAAGGCTTCAAGGAGACCTTAAAGTGACCTTCCAGAACCTGAAGGAGCTACAAGCAAGCTGGGGAGGGACTTTCTACGAAGGCTTGTAGTGATAGGACGAGGGTGAGTGGGTATAAACTGGAGAGGGGCGGATTTAGACTGGAAATAAGGAGGAATTTCTTCATGATGAGGAGTGAGGCACTGAACAGGTTGCCTCTTCTCCCAAGTGACATTGGACAGGACAATAGGGAATGGCCTCAAGCTCCACCAGATTGAGGCCGTAGATTTAGGCTAGAGATTAGGAGGAGGTTTTTCACGGAAAGGGTCATTGGGCACTGGAACAGGGTGCCCAGGGAGGTGGTTGATTCACCTTCCCTGGAGGTGTTTAAGGCACAGGTGGACAGGGGCGCTGTGTTTAAGGCACAGGCGCTGAGGGGCATGGCTTAGTGTTTAATAGGAATGGTTGGACTCGATGATCCAGTGGGTCTCTTCCAGCCTGGTGATTCTATGATTCTATGATTCCAGGAAAAGTTGTTGTTGTCCCATCCCTGGAGGTGTTCAAGGCCAGGTTGGATGGGGCTTGGAGCAACCTGATGCAGTGGGAGGTGTCCCTGCCCATGGCAGGGGGTGGAACTGGATGGGCTTTGAGGTCCCTTCCAACCCAAACCATTCCCCGATTCCATAAGTCTCCGTCACTCCCCCCAAGCCCGTGCCGCTCCCTGCACCGCGCGGCGCTGCCGACAGGGGGCGCTGGGGGCCGGGGGGCGGCTCCCAGCCCGGCCCCTCCCGCGCCGGATGTGATTGGGGGGATCGGCGGCGGGAGGGGGGGCAGGCAGGGCCGGAGCAGCCCCACGCACGCACCCCCCTCAGCTCCCCGTGCACCTACCCCGGCCCTGCTCCCACCCCTCCGTGCATCCCCGAGCTCCCTCGCACCTCCCCGCGCTCCTCCTCAGCTCCGCCCTAGTCCAGCTCTCACCCTTCTGCGCTCCCCCCCCCCCCCCTATAGCTCCCCGTGCACCCCTAGCTCCCTCCCGGCGCTGCTCCCACCCTCTGCGCACTCCCAGCTCCCTCCGTGCGCCGCCCCCCAGCTCCCTCCCAGCTCGCCGTGCCCGCCCCTTCCCCCCCCCGGTGCCGCTGCCGGTGCCCCCCCCGGCTCCCCCCGCCATGCCCCGGCTGCCGTAGCGGGCGGGGAGCGGCCCCGATGCGGAGCAGCCGCCGCCGCTGGGCGCCATGCAGCCGCCGCCGCCGCCGCCCTACGAGTTCTTCGGCGAGGAGAACGGGCCGAAATGGCGAGGGCTCTTCGTGCCCGCCCTGCGCAAGGTCAGTGTCCCCCGACGGGGAGCGGGGTCGGGGCGGGCGGCACCTGCCCCGCGGGGACCGGGGGCTGCAGCGGGACACCCGCCCCCGGCCCCTCCGGCCCTCCCTCCTACCCCCTCCGGCCCTCCCTCCTACTCCCTCTTGCCCTCCCCCTTTCCCCTCTCCTGCCTTCCCTGCTCCCCCCCTTTCCTCCCCTTGCCCCCTCCTTTGCTCCTCCTGTCACCCCCTTTTCCTCCCCCTTTCCCCCCCCTCCTGTGCTCTTCAGCCCCTCACTTGTCCTCCTCTTTTTCCCCCTTGTCTTCTTCCTTTCCCTTATTTCTTCCTCCTTTCCCTTTCTTGTCCCCTCCTCTCTCCCGTGTCTCCCCTCGTACTCGTCCCCCCTCCCCGTTCCCTTCTGTCTCCTGTCCCCTCCAGTATCTTTCTTGTCCTCTTTTTTCCCCCTTGTCCTTCTGTCTTCCCCTTCTTCTCCCCTCCTCCCTGTCTCCCCTTGTCCCCATCTTCCCCCATCCCCTCTTGTCCCCCCATCCCCTCTTGTCCCCCCATCCCCTCTTGTCCCCCCATCCTCCCTTGTCCCTCTCTTGTTCCCTCACCCCCCCGTCCCCTCCTTTCCCTCCTATCTCCTCCTGTCCTCCTTCTCGTACCCCTTCTGTCCCCATCTTGTCCCCTCCTCCCCCACCTTCAGTCCCCCCTCCCATCCTGTCTCATCCCCTCCTGTCCCCCATCCTGTCCTCATCGCTGGCTTGTCCCCTCCTCTCCCCCATCTCTTTCCCCCCAGTCCCCTATGGTTGACTCCAGTCCACCTTCAGTTCCCCTCCTTGTCCCCTCTAGTCCCCCTGCCCAGGAGTGAGGTGTCACCTGCCACCTCCCGGCTCTGGCAGTGGCACCGCAGGACCTGAGAGCAGCGCCGGGCACAGGCCTGGCTGTGGGTCCTCCTGTCTCAGGGGCCGGTGGCCACAGGCGGCTGGTGGCCCTCCTGTCACAAGGGCTGCTGAGATTTGTGTCCTGGTGTCTGCTGACCCTCATTTTCAGGGACTGCTTCTCCCATTTCCCTCTCCCATGAGTGTGTGCCAGAAGTCCCATTCCTGTCATCTTCATCAGCTTCTGACCCTGCAGCTGCTGATACTGCTTCTGTCTGAGGGAAGCTGTGGAAGGGCATCCTCTCATCCCTTCCTTGCAGCATCTCTCTAGACGTCTCCTCCAGCTCCTGTCCTGAGCCAGACTCCAGCTGACTACCCAGTGAGGAGCAACAGCCACGCTGGCTCTGGTGACATCCGACATCTGTGAAAGGGTGAATGGCTCTGGTATGGGGCAGAGTCACCCTGTGCTCTTCAAAAAGTGAGAGAAGCAACTGCCCACTGCATAAGTGAGATAAAATTGGTGGGAAACCACTTTTCTTGTCATGAGGGAAGAATTTATCTTTTTGCAATGCGTTCGGCATAGCAGGGTGATCCCTAACCCATCACCCGTGGGTCAGACACCCCCGATAGCAGAGTGTGGTTTAGTGTTTGATAGGAATGGCTGGACTAGAAGATGCGATGGGTCCCTTCCAACCTGGTTGTTCTATGATTCTATGAAAATAGAGAGTGATGGGGCACGGTGTCCTGGGCTTTGTTGCCCTTCCTGGTGGATTAGCACAGGTTGAGGATTATTACATAGTTCTTCAGGTACTACCCGGCTGATCCAGATCGGGGGTGCTGGTCAGTGCTGTGGCACAAGTAACGCAGGCACTCACGTGAGTGGTGGTTTGCCTTTTGCTCCAAGAATAGATTTAGTGATGGTATAGGGTAATGATCCTCTTTTTTTCTTATTATTATTTAAAAAAAAAAAATCTGCGTTTGTCTTGCGTCTCTGTATCATGTGTATTCAAAGCCGCCAAAGGCAGCTAAGTGGTCTTGTGGCTGGCGTAAAAACCACTAATCGCCTGTCTGAAGAGGTCTGGATTTTCTGCTCCTTACTCTTCAATCTCCTCCTCCTCATAGTGTTACTTTCCAATGTGTCTGGGGAAGCTCGAAGGATGCCGTGCTGCTCGTCTGGTCACTGGAGCTTGGCATGTACCAGCCCCTAACACCAACCAGCATCTCCCCAGACATGAAGTGGAGATGTGCCAGTCCGACCCAAAGCATTCCCATAAAATCTTAAGAGTGTTTTCATCATTCTCAATACAAGTACTGCAAGGGGATGTGGATTAATGCTGCTGTTCACAGTTGCAGAATTGTGGAATGGTTTGGGTTGGAAGGGACCTCAAAGCCCATTCAGTTCCACCTCTGCCATGGGTAGGGACACCTCCCACTGGATCAGGGGCTCCAAGCCCTATCCAACCTGGCTTTGAACACCTCCAGGGATGGGGCAGCCACCACTGCTCTGGGCAACCTCCCCACCCTCACAGGAAGACATTTCTTCCTGATGTCTGATCTAAATCCCCCCTCTTTCAGCTTAAAACCACCGGTTCTTACTGTTTGTGCATTTGGTTTTGGTGAAAAGAAATAGTGTGAGGATTTTGGCTTTCTAAACCAGAGGAAATTGAATCTTGATACCAGTGACTGCCAAGTTTTTCTTTACTGGGAAAGTTTCTTGCCTGCAGTACCCGCCCTGCAGCATGAAGTGACCCTTCTGTAACCTGCTTTTCTGTTATGAACATCTGATATCAGGGCATCAAAATGAAACTGTACCGATGTCCCAGTCACCACAGACAGGCTCTAAGAATCGTAGAATTGTTTGATTGGAAAAAATCTTTGAGGTCGTCCAGTCCAACCATCCCTGTCCCCTCTTAAGCCAGATCCCTGAGCACCTCATCTGCCTGCCTTTTAACCCCTTAAGGGATGGGGATTCCACCACCTCCCTGGGCAGCCTCTGCCAGTGCTGAGAACCCTTTCAGTAAAAACATTTTTCCTGATGTCCAGTCTGAATCTACCCTGGTGCAACTTTATGCCATCTCCTCTTGTCCTATCACCTGTCACCTAGGAGAAAATGTCGTGGGGAGACGCTCTCAGTTTTAGTGTGTTCATCAGAAGATCAAATGCCCTCATATGAACAGAGGAGATTTTTAAGCCAGGAAGTGTATGGCTTGTGGTGTTTACATCACCACGATGATGAGGTGAGAGCACTCCTGTTATTTACAGGAGAACTGACAAGCGTGGCACTGCAGCCCAGGCTGCCAGCGCATCAGGTTTGATCTTCCTTTTGGAATTCATAGAACGTTGCCACAGCTGTCAGACAATTTGCCATTTCTCTCTCAACAGGCTTAGAAACCAGCTTGCCGTCCCATTCAGATCCAATCTTTCCAGGTAGGAGGCTTGTGTGATGGAAGTTTTTGGGACAGTGTGAGCTTCAGGAACTCTTGCAAACATTGAGAATAGCAGTTGTTGAACCGAGCTGTTTGGCATTTTTTGCAACAGCCTGTGCTGCAAGTGCAGAAGGTTTTTTGTTCCCCTTTCCTGAAAACATTTCAATTTAATGAATGCTTGTTCAAGTAGAGAAAGTGGTGGTGGGGGTTTTGGGGTTTCCATGTGCATGTTAAGGTGTGAGAAATCTTAATTCTAAACCACGGACAGAAGTGGAGCTGGATAAGAAGCCAGTGCAGTTCTCTGACAGCAGGGAGTGTTTCCTTGCTGCTTCAACTGCTTTGAAGAGCTCCGGTCTCTTTCATTGTGCATTCAGCAAGTTTAAGGTCATGTTTTTTAAGCAAAACACTTCTAAACCCTTGTGTTTACTTGAATTCTGTGCAGTTGGCACTTGACAAATCCTGAGGGGGAACAAAAGATGAAATACATCAGTTCTTACTTTAATATGTAAGAAAAGGGTGGGAATCTGTCTTTGGAACAATATTCTGTGTGCATTTGGAATCATAGAATGGTTTGGGTTGGAAGGGACCTCAAAGCTCATCCAGTTCCACCCCCTGCCATGGGTAGGGACACCTTCCGCTGGATCAGGTTGCTCCAAGTCCCATCCAACATGGTCTTGAAGCATTGTACATCCTTAGATTAGTAAAGAGTGCTAAATCCTAATATTGTCCGTCTTTTCCGGGGTAAAAACAAAGCTAACTAAGATCAATGCAGATTTTTTTCAAACTGTTCTTTCTAATATTTAAATCACCATCTCCTTGCCTTTGGCACCTTGGGATCGTGTAAACTGAAGATTTTTAAAGTAGTTTCATGTGTTACCCCTCTTCCAGCTGGTAGATTGACTGGCACGTCCTGACTCTGGAACATGGTATTTCTCCTGTTGCTGTGCTGGAACCCTGCTAAATAGGTAGTGAGCAGAATGGAACTCCTTATAAAATCCTGTCAAAGTAAATGAGTTGGAAGAGAGCAGTGTATTTATCTGGTCAGTGGGTTATGGTTACTCGAGCTGCTCTTTGCTGTGAGTAAACTGCTTCAAACAGCCTACGACCTAAGCCTTGTAGAGACATTTAATCCGGGCGCTGACTTCAGTTCCTAGTGGTTTACCGTGTCTCCCTGAATAACCCTCGCAGCGCACGGGCAGCTATTCCAGCAGGGATCACATGCGGTTTGCATGCCCTGCTGGAGGGGATGGGTGGGCTCAGTCCTTGGGATCTTTCCTGGGTGCAGGTCTACTCCCTGTCACGGCCAGACGAGCCTTTGCCGACGGAACCAGGACCCTCTGTGGTTGCTGGGTTGGAAGGTGGTGCTGGGAACCCGCTCTCTCCTCTCTATTTCTCTGGGTGTCTGATGTTTGGATTTGTTTGGATTTTAGCTGTTCATGGCCCACTGGCCTTTGAGGGGAAAGGTGGAATTATGAAAGCTGTTTCTAAAGCTGGCATCTCGGTTTTGTAACCGGGTTTCCTCGTGCAGGTCTGGTGCCAAAGGTTATTCTTGCTGACTGTCAGCTTTCTTCCCAGTGAGACTCTCCAGGGCTGGATTGATTTTGCACGTTGATATTGGTGCTCTGATGTCATGTCTGTTAATCTTAGGCTGGGATCACAGCGAGACCCAAGGGAGTTGTGTGTGGATCTTGGTGGCACCAGACAAGCGCCACTCCCAACCAAAGGATCTAGGTCTCATGTACCAGGCATATGCAGTGCAAAAGTTTTTTTTCAGATTTATAACTGAAAGCATTACTAATGCCAGACATCTTCCACTGCTGCCTGGAATGAGCCTCTATCCCCATGATTGGGAACAGGTTTCCAGAATGAAAAGGGTGGCTGCACAGAACTAGTCTGTGTTTTTGAAACTGAAACTGGTGTGTAATGGGTTGTTGGGCACGTATATATGGATTTGACAGGCAGTGGCAGAGGCTGCCTGGGGAGGTGATCAAGTCACCATCCGTGGAGAGGTTTAAAAGATGGGTGGATGTCATACCTGGGGACATGATCTGGTGGTGGACTTAGCAGGGCAGAATTGATGGTTGGACTCAATGATCTCAAAGGTCTTTTCCAACCAGAACTACTCTGTGATTCTATTAATTGTCCTAAAATATGCTTTTGTGTTCATAGCATGCATAACAGTTTGTGTATGCTCTTACGAATGCACTGGCAAATTAAAAATGTATTTCTATAGATGAGAACTGTGTATTCCATTGTTTTATTCTTTGATTGTTCCAAATTAAATTCCCAAGCATCTCCCAGATATTCTTGTTTGGGTTTTCCCCATTTTTTACAGACAAATGCGGTCAGACAGGTAACACTGACAACTCCTGTAGGTGCTACGTGTCAGTGTCATCATGGCTCTGTACACTGTTTGCATTTCCTAAAGCAATTCTACCATGTTCTGGACCACTCATCAGATTTCTAGAGCATAACTAAAGGGCTTACTCGTAGGAAATACTGCTTACAGAAATATAAAGGACCATTCTGAGGATGTTTTTGAAGTTTAAGTTAATTTCAGTGCTTCTCTATTATTTACAACATGTGTAGTGATGCACGTCTTGAGTAAGGTGGCGGTGGATCCTGGTGGATAGAGGGGTTAGTGCAGGTGCTGCCCCACTCTTCTCAGTGCTCTGCCAAGGGCAGATACATGGCAGGATCAGGCCCCTCAGGACAGAATGATTTGATGCCTTACAGTGTCATTAGTATTTAATGCATTCTGATTTCATTAGTATACATTATCATTGAATGCATTATAATTCCAACTCTAAAGATGCTCGTTTTGATGGTTTGAAATAGCAGTGATACTTAATTTGGAAATCTGTTAGGGGATTTAGCTTCGAATAAATACATTTATTTGAGCTCTGAAGCCAGAACCCTTGCAGATTTGCAGTTGCTGGAAACCCGAATGTCCCTCTGCAGTTCGACTTGGGAGATGGGTGGTCAGAGAAGTGCTGGTGAACAATTGTTACCTCTGAAGTATGCAGACCATACAAATTTGAAGCTCCAGTGGCTGCATCGCAAAGCTGTGCTTATGATGGAGAGGTGGCTGAAGGTGTTAAAGTGGAAGATGGACATGAGGGGTTGCCTTGGCTTAAAGATTTGACAGGCTGACTAGTTGAGGGAGGAGACCCAGTGACTCGCTGGCTGCAGTGGCTCCCCTCGCTTCTGTGCCAGTGGTCATTGTGCCCCTTGGTCCTACGGAGAACCTAGCACCACATCCCTCACTTTCCTTCTCTCCCCTCCTCTCCTTCACCCCTATCTCAGCCCTGGCGTTTGGCCTCTTTCCACCTCTTTGCACAGTGCAGCATGATCAGATTTCCTTGAGAGAAGCTATCCAGTCTGTTATTTGCTTTTATAATTACCTCATAGAATGATGGAATGGTTTGGGTTGGAAGGGACCTTAAAGCCGGTCCAGATGAGATGTCTGCTGCCATTTCTGGCGTTCAGCACATCAGTCATGTCAGAAAACATACAGAGGACATCTTTCTCCCACATTACAGCTTCTTCATTCTCCTGATTCTTCCCCTGATTCTTTAATGCAGCTTTCACCTGAATTAGTGGTTCCTCTTAGGAAAGGTGTGATGTGAAAACTGGGAGAGGAGCCTGCGGGCACTGGGTCTGGAGCCCAGAGGAGCCCGCGGGCACCGGGTCTGGAGCCCAGAGGAACACTTGGCTCTGGGAAACAATGTCTTGAAGAGCTGAGGAAGAAGTGGAAGCTGTCACATTAAAGTGAGATGTGTGCACAGCGATCAAGGCACTGGCCATGATGTTTTCCTTCCATATTGCAGGGCAGAGGCTGTGCCTGGCTCATTCAGGGTTTATCTCAGCTTAAACAGCAATTTATATGGATGGATGAAATCCAAATATGTAATTTTCCACCAGTTTTTAAGATTAAAGTATGTGTGTTTCTGTACACAAAAACACACATGCACTTTGGTTTCTCCTTGACTCTCTCCAAGGCCACAGTCAGCTGGAGGAAGGAGATGTATGTTTGGGTGGAAAAGCAGAGACCGTGAAGATGTTGAGAGAAATAAAATCCGCAGCACAGATGAGGTCAGGCAGGGAAGTGAGGCAGGGCAGGGAGGGGCTGACGGGAAATGCTGCGGGCAGGCAGCTCTTGGGGAAGCCCATCGGTCCCACCATAGGCAGCAGCTCGATGTGACCCCCCATCCTTTGCACCACCTGCCAGCACCATGTTGCCTACAGCTTAGATGGAAAGGATGGTTCTCTACCTTTCATTTACAATGTGCGTTGTCTCTTGTGCTGTTATCAGTATACGTTTTCTGACTATGCTTAGGACACTTGCCAGCAGACCTCAGGACCGACTGTTTCAGAATGCAGTTCCCTATCTGCATCACCCATCATCTTTCTCCTTTAATTTGCCCTCCCTCAACTGAAGAATACTAGAGGAGGACAGTAGTCAAATAGCTAGAGATGGAGAAGGCTCCTGAGGAGGGGCTCTGTGTCAAGGAGTGCAGGGGTAGGATGTGGGGGATCAATTTTAAACTGAAAGAGGGGAGATTGAGGCAAGATCTTGGGCAGAAATGTTTTCCTGTGAGGGTGGGGAGGTCCTGGAATGGGTTGCCCAGAGCAGGGGTGGCTGCCCCATCCCTGGAGGTGTTCAAGGCCGGGTTGGATGGGACTTGGAGCCCCTGATCCAGTGGGAGGTGTCCCCTTCCAACCCAAACCATTCTGTTATTCCCAGTTCAGTGATGCTGTGTCGGAGCTCTTTTGTCACCCCACTGTGCAGCCAGATCTTAGCGATCAGGGTGATCCACACCCAAGATGCATTTCCCACCTCAGTTACTCTGTTATGGAAATACCTTATTTTGCAAACCATGGAGCAAATGCTTTGAATTGCAGCTAAAAACTAAAATGCTCTACATAGATAAACTCTGAACTTCTGTTTTTCTTGAGAAACTACTTCACACTGCACCCCTGTCAATATTTCTTAGTTTGGTTTCAGAAAGAAGAGATGTCTAGAAGTTGTTATAGGAAATTGAGTTAGAAATCTGTGCAGTTATATTTAAAAAGTCAACAGTGCATTTTCATGTGGGATATCTCCTCAAGTATTTGAGTTGGATGGGGCTTTGAGCAACTTGGTCTAGTGGGAGGTGTCCCTGTCCCCCTGGCAGGGGTTAGAACTGGATGATCTTTAGGGTCCTTTTTTTTTGCGTTTTGTCCTTATATCCCATCGAAATCTTCCCTCCCTTAGTTCAAAATTGTTACTCCTTGTCCTGTTACAACAGGCCTTGTGGCTTTTTTTAACTTAGGAACTTCTCACTCTGAAATCTCAGCTTATATTGGAATTTTGTGTTCTGAAAATATAGTTGCCTTGAAAATAAGTAGGGAAGTGGGACATTGTCTTTGAGAAATACAGATTCATATATTTAGTGTAAGCTGTCCAGAGACTCACTGTGCATGGCATGGGTTTGGGGTTTTTCTGTTGTTGTTTTTTTGTATGAACAGTCCGTTGCTTTGCTTGTGTGCTTAATGCAGAGTGACTGGAGCTTTTTGAGTGTATTTTTACCACTAGAGTATTTGTATTATGTAAAAGCATATTTAGGCAGATTATCCAAGCTGCTGGTTTGTCTCACTAGTACAGGTTAAAGAAGTTTCTTGTAGTTTTGACTCTCCTCAGCTTGTTATTGTCTCAGGTACAACCCTTGGACCGTTGCTTTTATACTCAGGACACCTGAATCTCCCCAAGTCCAGATGTTATTGAGATTCCAACTTGACGCCAGATCTTCTGTGGTTCAAAATTAAGCTTCCCATTGTATTAGTTCTAAAAATAAGACCAGCTTGTTTGTAGTCCTTATACTGTTTATCTCCTTGAGATGTTTTCATCCACATCTTTTCTTAACAGGCTTCTTCCCAGGGGTCTGTAAGGACCACAAACATCTCACTGAGAAGGAATTTGGAGCTTGACTTCATCTCTGCAGCTGCTTGTTTGCTTTAGAAGCATTTGTGCTGTGGTGCAGGACCTGACTCTTGGAAGGAACTGAGGGAAAGATCTTAGTTTGCCTTTAAGGGGTATTTCAGTCTTTTCTCGAGCCACTGCTTGTACAGAGGCAATCAAACTCTCAGAGAGCCCTGCCCCATATGCTGAGGGCTGCAGAGGCCCCTGTGAAGCTGCCACTGGGTTTTCATCAAATACACATATGTTGGAGGAGTGGAAGAGTAGGGAGCAGTAAAGACAAGGAGCGAGGGAAGGAGCGGTTTAGGAACACTCATCTAAAATAAAGTCCATCCCCCAGAAAGGCTTCAAGACACGTTTAAATACCACGCTTATAGGACTTGTACCTGTTATTTCATTTCTGTTCCTTGAACAGTGTGTGAAGGAATAAACCTGAGTGTGAAAGACGTGGTAAAAAAATAGTCCTGCTAATCTTAATCTCCCTCTTCAGTGACTTCAAACAGTCTGCTTAGGTAGTGTGTGAGAGAAAACAGGTAAAGAAGTCTTGTTTCTCTGACACCTTCTGCTCAGAATTCTTGTAGCAGAGCCCTTGCTGGTTAGTGCAGTATGTGTGGGTTGAAGTATTTTGACCCTGGAAGGAAGCAGTTACACGTCAGACCAAAATTCAGCCCTGTGCTAGCTGTGGTGTGTTATTTCATTGTCAGCTGATACAATGGACTCACATATTGCAGTCTGAACCTGAAATCAGGGAATGTGCTCTCTCTAAGAAATGTTCTCAGTATTTCCTCCTGCTTTTTTCCATCATCTGGTGTTTTGTTAGTCTCTCTTTGCTTTTCCAGTCCTTTCAGTCAGGCTTTAGGTGAATGCTGTAAAGACCTAAGTATTCCCTCCTTGATACCGAGGTGTCTGATATGATAAACCACTGCACAGCTTTTATAACCATCTTTCTGTTTGGCTACAAAAAACAGTGTCTTACTGTGGAATCGTTTTCTCTCAGTAGCAGCCCGTATATCTAAATAACTTTTCTGAAAGCCAGGGAGAGCGTGAGTACCTCTGGGACCTTCCTGTGATGCTGCAGGCAGTGGAAGCCAATCTGTGAATCCTCTGGGAAGAACTGTCTCAACCAAGAAATGTGGGGCTTTGTTGTCACTTGACTCCGGTGCTTTTGTTTGTGTTCACTGTACAGAGCTGAGTTTCTCTGCCAGCGTTTGAAGAGGGCTGCAGGCTGCTCTGCTTCTCTTCCACATTGTTAGGTACCCACGTGCTCTTGAGAAAGCCGAGGGAAGTACGACAAGAGCTGTTAGGAGCTCTGAAGTGAAGCTGGCTACCAGGGAATCTGTTTTGTTTGTGGCAGTGACGTCTGTTTACTGGAATGAGTGACCCTGGGAGAGGAGAATGCCTGCGAGCTCTTCCAGTGAAGGGGAGTTCCCCATCCTAAGGGGAACAGAGCATCCCTTCCTTCTCTTCTTCCAGCTCCTGCTCTTGTCAGTGCTGTGGAACATCGTTAAGGGTTCACTATCAGGGAAATAGAATATCATCCTATTTCCTAATTAACTCCCTAGTGCGTCTGCTGTAGTAGCGCTCGTGTAAGAGATGCGTGGCAGGGCCTGAGCTCCACACTTCCTGGTTTTCCATTGTTTTGTGACTTAAGCTCTCATGTTCAGGAAGAACACGCAGTGCACTGGCTATTGTTGAAAACCTGCAGTCCTAAGTAAGTGCTTTCACGGAGCGTGTTTGGTTTTCTTGAGGGCTTTTGCTTGTTGTTCCTTTCAGTAGGACACGCTCTTATGTACACGTCAGCTGTGCAACAGTTCAGTGGAGCAGAGATTCATGCTTGAGGTGCAGAAAACTAAATCAAGGCTCTACAAGCTTTGTAATGAAACTGGACAGCCAGATTAGATACAGAATGTGTATTCCTTTCTCTTGGTGTACAACTGCCTCGATAACATGCTCCTTCACCTCTACTTTTTAAGGGAGGATCCCAGTGCAGAATTAAGCACTGGGAGTGTGTGTTGTTGCCTGGGAGGGCATCGCTTCCCAAGATATCGCATAGCAGCCCCCAGGACGGACAGTCTCTCTTCACCACCATCGTGTGATACCTTAATTACTGACTTCAGTACAAACAGCACCAGCATATGTTTTCAGTGCAAGTTGCTTCCTGCTCCCCCAAGACAGGTTTAGTGTTTGATAGGAATGGTTGGACTCAATGATCCGATGGGTCTCTTCCAACCTGGTGATTCTATGATTCTAGGATTCTAAGACATTCAGACTCCTGTTGTTGGTACATGTGGTTCCTGTCTGTGCTCCCTCATCTTGAAGCAGTGTGTTGGTAGAATTCTCCATCCAACTCCTTGCCTCTGGTTTTGGGATGTTGCAGATGTACAGCAGCAGTCCCTTCCTGTGGTCTGCTCTGTAGATCTTCAGTTTCTCACAGAATCTTGGAATCATTAAGGTTGGAAAAGTCCTCTAAGGTCATCCACTGTACCTGCTAAAGTGTGTCCCCAAATGGCACATCTACATGCTTTATGAACTCCTCCAGGGATGGTGACTCCCCCAGTTTTCTGGGCAGCCGGTTCCAGTGCTTCACCACTCTTTCAGTAAAGAAATTTTTCCTAGTATCCAATCTAAACCTTCTCTGGCACAACTCAACACCATCTCCTCTCATCCTATCACTTCTTACTTGGGAGAAGAGACCAGCACCCGTCTCACCACAACCTCCTTTCTGGGAGCTGCAGAGAGCAATGAAGTCTCCCCTCAACCTCCTCTTCTCCAGGCTAAACAGCCCCTGGTCCCTCAGCTGCTCCTAGAACCCCTGGGCTCCAGCTCCTTTCCTAGCTCCGTTCCCCTTCTCTGGACATATTCCAACCCCTTAATGTCTTTCTTGAAGTGAGGGACCCAAAACTGAACTCAGGATTTGAGGTGCAGCCTCACCAGCACCGAATACAGGGGCTGTGTACCTGTTGGTGTCGTCCTGGCTCTTCCTCTCTTCTCATGCGGAGGGGTGGGGGCAGAACACAGTCCTGTTCCCCAATTCTTTCAGGCCGTGGCACAGCAGGAGGTGGAGTAAGAGTTCCTCATGGTGGCTCTGGCTCTTGGGCAGCTCTGCCCACCTTCCTCTGTGGCCAGCAGGGAAGGAAGCCGGCTAGACACCTTACTTCCTTGTTGGTCTTGGTTTTGCACGATTTACAAAAGCCTGTGGGGCTGCAAATTTAATTCCCCCAAGGTATTATTATGCAGTTATTAGGGACTTAGTTTGGAGGAAGCGCTTGGAGCCCCTGGTGTTTTGGGCCTCATCCATTGGCTTTGGAGAGGGGAATCTGGATTTTACGCGAAGCTGTTGCTGCCTTCACCCAAGAAACTACCAATCATTTGGTCTTGTGTTTGAAATCACAGACAGAATACCAGTGTAAGTACGTGAGATTACTTTTTCAAGGTGATTAACATGTCATTTATATTGGGAGGGGAGGGAATTTCCCCGGATTGTCTTACTTGCGAATCCTTTGGCCATGGTTTAAGATCTGGTTAGCGCTTTCCTGGTTGAGAGGCTGCCAGGGAAAACTGAGTATATAGACTGACTTCTGAGTGCCTTTTGTTTCCAAGGTGGGGTTGTGTCTTGGGTGGGGGGAGGAGGGGGTTAGTGGGAAACCAGCCACACTGGACCAGGACGACTTAGTCGTGACCCTCTAGTTCGTGCAGGCACTTGCTGAGGTTGCTGTTTCAGGCTGTCTCATCTGGCTTAGCCTTGGAGATGACGGCAGTGATTAATCATGGTAAAGAGCAGTAAAAGGCATCATTCTGCCTTGTGTTAGAGGGAGGTGGACGCTGGCTTTTCGCACAGTGCATTTCTTGGTGCTCTTGTATTTGGATTCCTCCTTTTCCTCTGGGTTGCAAGCATCCTGTATCTCTTTCTCATGCCTCAGACAGTGTTCTTTGTCGTGTTCTGGTTCTGCGGCATCTTGAAGCATTGTTCCAGCCCTCCTCCGAGTCATGGCTGTGGCTTTTTATTGCCACAGGTTAACTCAGTTCCCTGCCCAACTGGTTCGTTCTCTTCTCCCGGTGTCCTCCCGTGCGTCCGTGCTCCTCCTCTGCTCACAGTCACGCCGTACTCATTTGCAGGGTTAGTAACGAACCATTTGTTACTCATTCTGTGGGTGCAGGATTACACACAGTGATTGTTTTTGCTGAGTTGTTGGCAGAAATCTCCTCTGGCTTGGAGAATCTTCCCTGCCATAAAGGGGAAACTTTGTTTTTGATTGAAGAGAGATGCCAGCTTTGCAGGAGTAGGAGTTGCGATCTTCACCACATGGGAAAACTTGTGGGAAAATACTGGAAGTGTGTGAACTTGAAGCATGTGAACTCAAAGCAGTACAATTCTTCACATTTCTTCCTTCTGTACAGATTTAAATGGGAAAAAAAAAAAGACCAAACCTGACCTAATTCTTCTAATTCTTTTGGACAGGTTCAGCAACAGGTTCACCCAAACCTTTCAGCAAAAGAAGATTCCCTCTATTACATTGAGGAGTTGATCCTTCAGCTGTTAAACAAACTATGCATTGCTCAGCCACGGACTGTCCAAGATGTAGAGGTAAGACTTGATACTGGAAAACAAGGATCACTAAGGGGAGTGAAGATATTTTGAGCAGTGCAGGTTGAAGTCTCCATCCCTGAAGGCATTCAGAAAACATGTAGTTGTGCCAGGAGAGGTTTAGGTTGCATATTAGGAAAAATGTCTTCGCTGGAAGAGTGGTAAAGCCCTGGCAGAGGCTGCCCAGGGCAGTGGTGGATTCTCCAACCCTGGAAGGATGCAAAAAGATTGTGGCCTTGGCAGTTGGGAACATGGTTTAGTATGCATGGTGTAGTTGGGCTGATGGTTGGACTGAATAATCTTGGAGGTCTTTTCCAGCCTTTATGAGTCTATGAAGTTAAATCAAGATGAATCTGAAGAGATTTATTAGCCTGTTGATACAAAAAGTATTCAGATTTCAAAAAGCAACTTTAATGGATAACATTATTTTCCTATATAGGGATTCAGAATAGAAGCAGTGGGGATTTTTTCTCCAGTGTTGTTATAAATGCAGAACACTACGAAGGATTTACTGCTGCTTGAATGCACCTTGTGCTTAATGTAAGGATCTTGTAGTTCTTCTTACTCTTTGACATAATCATACAGAAAATAGCAAATATTGGCATGAAAGGTTCCTGTTGAGAGGCCGGGATTGTGCAGCTGAGGGAATAGAGTTGTGTGTTCCTGGAACTTTATCGAACTCGCCAAGGCTCTTGTATTATTGCAGCTGTCTGCTTTTGTGTCATCGGTTACAAACTGAGGGCTTTAATGGAGTGTGCTTTGGTCTAGAGGGAGAAAGTGCTTTCATGTACTGCGACCCATTACGGCTTTGCAGGGTATTAATTTTGCATCAATCTGTCTGTCTAGGATTTTCAGTCTGAACCAAAACGAAGTTCTCATCTCATATTCTGTACGTGTGTCGTGGAAATTATACACACACACAGAGAGAGAGAGAGAGAGAGAGAGAAAACAGTTTCTTGTGGGGTTCTAGATTCTTACTAAATGCAGCAACGGCCCTTTATTCAACGTTGAGTTAATTCATTAATTATTAATTTTGGTTGAAGATTAATGTCTTTTGTAGTACTGCCGCATAAAGATTATAGTATGACTAAATAAAAGCAAAACTTAATAGTTTCTTAATAACTCTCAGAATCGTTACTACCTCAAATCGGGGTTTGAAATTCAGGTGTGGAGCTGAGAAACGCCATGTTCCCATTCCCAGCTGATGGAAGCCTTTGGCACGCAGGGCACTTTGAGGTAGCACTGATTGTTCTCCACTCCAACTCAATGGTTTTTGCATCTGAGTCACAAGTGGCTATAATCACACCGTGTCCTTATGATTCAGTAATTTTCACTGGATGCGTGTGTGCTTCACAAATAATTGTGTGCAAAGCTGCACGCGGCACAACTCCAGGTAACGGCAGCTCTGAACCATGATGATGACGATCATGGCAAACCCCAAACCGTGTGTGTTGTATTTTAAATGTACCTGGTGTTTTAAAGCTGCGGAGAATAAAACGTCACTGTGCTTGGCAATGTAACAGTTATTTAGTTTAAAACCCAAGAGCTAGGTCGAGAAGTTGTGAGATGTTCCCCAAAATGTACACTCAAACTCTTCCAGGGCCGGGAAGGCAGAATTTAGTGTTGTGCAGTGAGTTGTTGGTGAAATTATGCTGCCAAAGAGCATCCAAGATCCACAGGTGAAGGTTTTTGGCTCTGCTCGTCTTCTGTTATTAGCTTTTGAGGGAAAACGTGAGAGCTGCTGTCTCTGAAATTTAGGATGAAGATACCTACCTGTAGCCTGGAGTTAATAGAGCTCCTCAAGTATATTATTATCACGGAATCATAGAATGGTTTGGGTTGGAAGAGACCTCAAAGCCCATCCAGTTCCACCCCTGCCATGGGCAGGGACACTAGCCACTGCATCACGTTGCTCCAAGCCCCATCCAGCCTGGCCTTGAACACCTCCAGGGATGGGGCAACCATGTCTTCTCTGGGCAACCTGGGCCAGGGCCTCCCCACCCGCAGCATGAAGAATTCCATCCTAATATCCTATTTAAATTTCCCCTTTTTCAGCTTAAAACCATTCTCCCTTGTCCTATCCCTGCAACTCCTGATCAAGACCCCCCCCCCAGCCTTCCTGTAGGTCCCATATACTGAAGTGTTTGCAAGATCAAGGTCTAAAATCTCAAATTGTAAAGATTTTATAAATAGGAAAAGCCCTTCAAATTGTTCCTACGAGGACACTCGGGGGCAGGAAAGTGGAAGCATACACAGCCTGTGCTGCACGTGGAGGACACTCTTAATGATGAAGGACGGCTGAATGCCGTGTTCTGTCCTTTTTGTGGGCAATCTCCTGGTAGGATCTCAAGGGAAGTTCGCCGTGGTGAACTGGTCCAGGGCTGTGGGCTGTGATCCAAGAGGAAAGGTCACCAAGTGGTTACCTGGCATGGAGAGCTGATACAGAAAGCTCAGTGCTAAACAGCCACTTGTGAATATTTAAAAGACCCCCAGACTCCTTTTAGCTTTCAGAATGTGTCTGAGGTGGACATTGTTTTTCTTCAGCTCATCTATGAAATCTCTCCTCTCAGCGTTATCAGCTGGGCAGTGGGAAGATCACAGAATCACAGAATGATTTCCCTTAGTAAAGACCTTAAAGATCATTAGTCCAGAGAAGAGTGACGAGGCTGGTGAAGGGGCTGGAGAACAGAACCTATGAGGAATGGCTGAGAGAGCTGGGGTTGTTTAGCCTGGAGAAGAGGAGGCTGAGAGGAGACCTCATTACTCTCTGCAGCTACCTGAAGGGAGGTTGTAGAGAGGAGGGAGCTGGCCTCTTCTCCCAAGTGACAGGGGACAGGACAGGGGAATGGCCTCAAGCTCCACCAGGGGAGATTTAGGCTGAAGATTAGGAGGAAGTTTTTCCACACAGAGGGTCACTGGGCATTGGAATAGGCTGCCCAGGGAGGTGGTTGATTCACCTTCCCTGGAGGTGTTTAAGGCACGGGTGGATGAGGTCTTGAGGGACTTGGTTTAGTGTTTGATAAGGAATGGTTGGACTAGAAGATCCGATGCGTCCCTTCCAACCTGGTTGTTCTATGATTCTATGATTGAGTTCAACCATTGATCCAACCCTGCCATTGATCCAGACTACCACCAGAATCATAGAATCATAGAATCAACAGGTTGGAAGAGACCCACTGGATCATCGAGTCCAACCATTCCTAATGTGCCCTCATCTACTCATCTTTCGAACCCCTCCAGAGGTGGTGGCTCAACCACCTCCCTGGGCAGCCTCTTTCAATACTTGACAACACTTTCAGCAAAGAAATTTCTGCTGATGTCCAACCTAAACCTCTCCTGGCATCTTGAGACCATTTCCCCTTGTCCTGTCACTGGCTACCAGGGAGATGAGACCAACCCCCAGCTCACTACAGCCTCAGTTCAGGCATTTGTAGAGAGCAGTAAAGTCTCCCCTCGGTCTCCTTTTCTCAGTATTAAACAACCTCAACTCCCCCAACCACTCCTCACAAGGTTTGTGCTCTAAACCTTTCACTAGCTTTTTTCCCCTTCTCTGGATGTGCTCTAGCCCCTCAATGTCCTTCTTGGAGTGAGGGGCCCAGAACTGAACCCAGGATTTGGGTGCAGCCTCAACAGCATCGAGTACATGGGAAACACTTCTGTGTGGACTTGTGGAGCACAAAGTGTTCCAGCCAGCCTTGCTCATCAGTCCCAGCCCTCCTCCTAGGCAGATGATCCTGCTCTTGTCTTTTCATTCCAGTTGTAAACCTGATCAGAAATAGGACAGGTTATGCTCCAGACTGCTATGAAACAGGAACAATAGCTACCTTTTAATTTTTTTCTTCATTTAGACTGTAAACTCTTCAGTACTTCCTGATGTTGTTTATATTTTGGGCTCTCATCTGGGGTTTCTTGCAGCTCTTGTGATGAAAAGATCATAGAGCAGGAGGTGTTTTAGGAGATCTGAAGGAGTTCTACATGCTTGGGGAAGGGAGGTTGTTTGGGATTATTGAAAAGTGCAAAGCTGAGTTGGATAAGGAGGAGAGAACAGTTAGGAAGATGTGTTGCAAACACTGGGGAGGAGGATAATTGTCTACTGCAGGGGAAGCAATTTGCCTCTTTGTTTTTTTTAAACTTCTCTCTGATTGTTGCGGTTAATCTAAGTGCAATCCTTATGTTTGGACAGGAGCGTGTTCAAAAGACATTTCCTCATCCCATAGACAAGTGGGCGATCGCTGATGCACAGTCTGCTATAGAGAAACGGAAAAGAAGAAACCCTCTCCTGCTACCTGTGGACAAAATACATCCTTTATTAAAGGTACTTAAACCAACAACCTGACAGCTGCTGCTTCTGCCCATCACACCCCTCCAGCATCACCATTTATTTCCTTAATAGGTGTGGAATTAGAGCTATGTTTCTCTTATTGGCTGAAGGTGTAGAGTCACCGTAGAACAGGATGAATATATTGTAGGTGTAATAAATGTAGATCCCTAAATTCATCGTATTCTGGACAATAGTGTGTTAGTGTATTACTCTACTTTGAATTATGATGTTAATTTTTAACATCAATAAAATCCAAACAAACTCAGATTGTTTTCTACCTACTTCAGTAGTGCTGTTTTGACGCCTTTATTTGTTTCAAAATGCTGCAGAAGCCAAAATAGAAGAAGAGAGAACAAAGCAGATCCTGTTCCTTGTATAGTGTCAACTAAGATGGGTATCAATGTCCTTTTTGGTTACAGCTGAAGGTCACTGGTGCCTTGGCTTTAAAATCAGTGCATTTGCAAAGGTGTAACAAAAGACCATGAACAGGCTTTGTCATCAGTGGGGTTTGAGGACAAGAGTGGCCATCTCGGTTCTTGGACATCATGTTTCTTATAGCAGGTTTAGAGTTTCTTGCTTACAGTCAAGTTTTAGTGTCACACAGTAAACGTGTTCATACCGTGCCCCTGGAGAGGGTTTTTTAATGATAAAATAGTTCTCTGATTTTTAGATCAGTGTTTAATCACTTTTACATTTCATGCTGAGGCAGAGGATCCAGGCTGATTCAAAAGTGGCTCTTTTATACTATTTCTTTTTACTGCTGATTCTGGTTTTTTGTTCAGAGCTTGAAAAATGTTTTTATCTAGTGATGCCATTGTTGCACCAGAGTTTCCAGCTGCATTGAGAAAACATTGCCCAAGCATAAGCAGAAATGAAAGCACTTTTCAGGTGTACTCACTGTGTTCTTATGTACAGCGCCTCGGTTTGTGATGGTTAAAGAGAGGGGAGTAGATACTGGGAAAGAAAACAGCATTAAATTAGATTTTCCTAGACAGCATTTTCTTTCGTTATGAAATGTGATGTAGCAATGTGTGAACACAGGCACAGAATCTGGGTCTTAATTTGCTGAACACAACTGCCTTGTTCAAACATCATCATATCCGTACTTATTCATGATGGTCCTGGCAGAAATAAGAGGATGTGTGGGGCATGCTCTGCCCAACATGGAGTGTGTATCAAAAGAAGAACCTGCAGATTTATCCTAGGGGTTTTTTTAAGTTCAGACTTTCATAATTAAGTTCAGTTATTTATATACTGGAAGGATCCAGCTGGTTTGGTTCAGCTAGTTCAACCATATGTAATGGCTGGACTAAAATGCATCACAATATGCAAGATATTGAAAATACAATCTGTAGTTTCATGAAAGACAACTTTTCCATCGAGAATGATTTGGAACTAAGCATACTCTTTCCTGAGGAATCCAGATTAGGACTGGAGTCTTGCACTAAGCACAGATACAGACCAAAACTAAAGTACAAGAGTGGTTCCAGTGAAATCCCTTCCTTGAAGGAACTCTATTTTTAGAGGAAGGATTACTGCAAGTCCTGTAGCTTTTCGTCCATTAGTCTATGGCCAAATAGCACAGGGAAGTATTTGCAAGCATTTCCTTTGAGGTGCCTGATCAGATTTCCATTTGGTGTCCTTTGCCCTGCCATCACTCTAACTTATCAACACAGACAAGATCGATTTCAGTAGAAAACTTACTGTGCTAACTGCCATTCTAAATGAAATTCTGGAATAAATACATTTTTTTTCCTTCCATTTTCCATTTGCAGGAGGTCCTAGGCTATAAGGTAGATTACCATGTCTCTCTGTACATTGTGGCTGTCCTAGAATACATCTCAGCTGACATTTTAAAGCTGGCTGGAAACTATGTTTTCAATATACGGCACTTTGAGATCTCCCAGCAGGACATTAAAGTATCCATGTGTGCTGATAAGGTAAGGAGTTGGGTTAAAATAGTCTTTTGAACAGTTATACAGGTAGATAATGGAGGAGGTTGAGTTTTTTGATCCCTAGAGGGTATATCCAAAGCAGGATAGGAGGGAGAGAGTGGCCTTACTCAGATGCAGAAACTTCTCTCTTTATTTATACCAGACTTAAGTTCAAGTTGAGCCTGTTAAGTTTTTGAATAGTAATAGCACTTGTGGAACAATTTAAGGACAGAATGTTATAGAATGGTTTTGGTTAGAAGGGACCTCGAATCCCATTTAATTTCACCCCCCACCGTGCTATGGGCGGGGACTCTTCCCACTGGATCAGGTTGCTCCAAGCTGCATCTAACCTGGCCTTGGACACCTCCAGGGATGAGGCAGCCAAGACTTCTCCAGGCAAGCTGGGCCAGGGCCTCCCCATCCTCAATGTGAAAAATTTCTTCCCAATGTCTCATCTAAATCTTCCCCCTTCCAATTTAAAGCCATTCCCTCTCGTCCTGTCACTCCAGGCCCTCGTAAAAAGCCCCTCCCCAGCTTTCCTGGGTCCCTTTTTAGTACTCAAAGCTGGTCTCTCTCCAGAGCCTTCTCTTCTCCAGGCTGAACAACCCCAACTCTATCAGCCTGTCCTCATAGCAGAGGTGCTTCCACCCTCAGATCATCATCATGGCCTCTTCTGGACCCCTTCCAACAGTTCCATCTCCTTCTTGTGTTGGGGATTCCAGAACTGGACACAAGACTCCAGGTGGGGTTTCACCAGAGCAGAGTAGAGGGGTAGAATATGATGTTGTCCTTTATTTCTTAGCTGGGTTGCTGTCCTTCTAATACTACTTTGCCATGACAGCTCTGTCCTCCTTTATAATACCAAAAAGACATTTAGTTTTCATCCTCATAAAAATGAGAAACATTTTTGTTTATCAGGAAAGTCTTGTCAAAGGCTTATGCAAGTTGCCTTGTTTTCAAAGTTGCTTCTGCGTGAATTGTAACTTGTTTTCTAGGTTGTACTAGCTTGTAAAGAGGAAGATCGCTTTGGCAACCGATCCAGCCTGCTGCTGCCAAAGTTTAAATATTACTCCCCTGTGAAAGTGATCACAGAAAGTATTGTATTAAAAACTCAAAGGATTTCTCTGAACACATTGAAATAGCTGAGCATTGGCCAAGCGTAAAATCAGGCTTGCATATAATTCTTTATATGTCTTTGCTAGGTTCTGATGGATATGTTTGATCAGGATGACATTGGTTTGGTTTCCTTGTGTGAAGACGAGCCCTCTTCTTCGGGGGAACTCAACTACTACGACCTAGTGAGAAACGAAATCGCAGAAGAAAGGCAGTATCTGCGGGAGCTGAATCTGATCATAAAAGTCTTTCGGGAAGCTTTCCTATCAAACAGAAAACTGTTTACACCCAATGTAAGTCCTTTAATAGGTTATTGATGTGTAATGCTAGTTGCTCCATTAGCAGCCATAACATATCAATTTTACATTAACGGTGTTTGAAGTAAAATTAAATTTGGTTTGTTGTATGTCAGTGCATAATGAGCATTGTTAGTTTATGGAATAAATGGAGGGATCACCATTGGTAGTATGAAGAGTGCTGCTCTCGGAGTGAAGCTTAATGGACATGATGCCATGTCAGATGCCAACAGGCCTGGGGGAAGTAGTTACACTTTCCCTTAACACAAAAATGAACAGTTATCCACCTGCACGTGCAGCGGATGCAGATGATTGGCTAGAATCGACACTGTCTGCATAAACTCCAAGGAAAACAGCCCTTGGCTCTGGATTCTTTGCCGTGTGACTGGTTGGCTGTGAAGGGAATCTCTGTTTGATAAAGGATTGAAACTGTATGGGTGGCAAATTCTGTGTTCAGTATACTGGAGTCTAAAAAGGAAGCACAGCTCTTGTAAGAGAGAAGTTGTAATGAGAGAGCAGTGAATCATTCCTGTGGGAGGCAGGACAAGGGGACCAGGCCCATGGAATTGGAACTTGGATTTGTACAATAGGTAATAGCGACAGGTTAAAAAAGAAAGGCAGCAGGAGACATCCCCATTATATCCCGTCATGTTCAGATTGGACATCAGGAGAAACTTCTTCGCTGAAAGGGTTCTAAAGCACTGACAGAGGCTGCCCAGGGAGGTGACTGAGTCCCCATCCCTGGAGTTGTTTGAAAGACAGGTAGATGAAGGGCTTAGGGGTATGATTTAGTAGTGGACGGGTACAATTGGACTTGGTGATCTCAAAGGTCTTTTCCAACCAAATAATTCTATGATTCATTACAGCAGGGTAGGAGGTTCCTCGAGAGCCAATAGGATAGTGGAGAGTTTTGCCAGTATGGACACAGAATTCAAACAAAGGTGATGGGGGTAGAAGGGAGCGATATTTTTGAGCTAAGGAATATTCGTCTGTTATATAGGAATGGATATGAGAAATGCTGAGGCTGCTTGTTCCCACATGGAGGTTACCCTAGTCTCAGTGCTGGCAAGAGTTCGGGCAAGCTCTGCAGTGCTGGGTTGGGGCAGGGAAGGCTACTGAGCAATTTCAGAGGGGCCAGAAGAAGAGTGTAGGTCGTTGAAAAGGGCTGCCCAGTTGGGTTTGAGAGATGGAGAGGTAGCATTTGGAAAAGGACACTGCTCTTTCCTCCTCTGTGCCCAGGTAGAATTCTGCTAAAATAGCTAAGTGGCTGCTTTAGTTTTACCTGTGGTTTAATGTCCTGAGAGACAAGAATCAGCAGAGGGGGAAAGAACAGCTGGGAGTTGTGGCCGAAAAGGCCAAGTGTTTCTGTCTGAGTCCTTCACAGCCGCTGCTCCACCTGGGAAGGATGGAGTGCTTGGTTTCACTGGGCTGAGAATTGTGCAAGGCTGGATGTGCCCAGGCATGCCTTCAGGGCTGGGAAGACCACGGAATTTAGCTTTCTTCTTAGCTTTTTGTTGGCTGCTCTCCATTTACCTCTTGGTTCAGTCTTTGCAAAAAGTGCTCTGGTATTTACATAAGCAAAATAAATTCTTCTCAGTACCTCTAAGATACAATTTATGTTCGCAGGACATCGATGTGATATTCAGCAACATTTCAGATATTCATGAGCTGACGGTGAAGCTGTTAGGGCTGATCGAGGACACTGTTGAAATGACTGATGAGAGCAGTCCTCATCCCCTGGCCGGCAGCTGCTTTGAGGATCTTGCAGAGGTAATCGCCGATTCTTTTGTTTTCTTAGTGAACTTTTGGTGATGACTGATAACTCTGATAAATTCTTAGTTGTAAAATGTCCTTTTGATAAGATCTGCACAGAGATCTTCCCTACTTATTCTCTAGTAGGCAAACTAAGGTGTGTTTTCTGCATGTCACAGAAATGATATCAAGTAGTTAAGCACAGAACTAAAATCTTATTTTGGAGTGGGAATTAATTGCTGTGATACTGTAGGGGATGTGGATTTGAAAAAAAAGCTGGAAAGCTGCCTGGCAGAAAAGGCCCTGGGGGCACTGGTTGACAGCAGCTGAACATGTGCCAGCAGTGGCCCAGGTGGCCAAGGAGGCCAACAGCATCCTGGCTTGGATCAGAAATGATGTGGCCAGCAGGAGCAGGGAGAAAGGATTGTGACCCTGGACTTGGCGCTGGCAAGGCCGCACCTGGAATCCTGGGTTCAGTTTTGGGCCCCTCACTCCAAGAAAGACATTGAGGGGCTGGAGCATGTCCAGAGAAGGAAACTGAGCTGAGCAAGGGGCTGGAGCCCAGGGGTTCTGGGAGCGGCTAAGGATCCTGGGATTGTTTACCCTGAAGAAGAGGAGGCTGAGGGGAGGCCTTATTGCTCTCTGCAGCTCCCTGAGAGGAGGTTGTGATGAGGTGAGTGCTGGTCTCTTCTCCCAAGTAACAAGTGACAAGATGAAAGGGAACGACCTCAAGTTACACTAGGGCCAGTTTAGATTGGATATCAGGAAATATGTCTTTACTGGCAGAGTCGTGAAGCCCTTGCAGAGGCTGCCCAGGGCACTGGTGGAGTCACCGTTCCTGGGCAGGTTTATAAAGCGTGTGAATCATAGAATCATAGAATAGTTTGGTCTGGAAGGGACCTTGAAGATCATCTAGTTCCAAACCCCCTGTGATAGTCAGGAACCCAGGGCGTCGCATAACTGTGGCACTTGGGGACATGGTTTAGCAGGCACAGTGATGTTGGGCTGATAATGGACTGGATGATCTTAGAGGTCTTTTCCAACCTTACTGATTCTATGATTCTGTGGAAAGCAACTACGTGGGATGCTCACAGAAAGAAAGCAGTGCTTTGATTTTTTTTTTTATAGGCATTGGTGTCAGGCCAGTGGCTACGCAAAAATCATAGATATTGGATGCAGGTCTACAAGATGAGTGACTGACACTACTCTGGCCTGAACTAACTTGGATAAAGTATGTGCTTGACTCAGGCACGTGCGTTGTCAACCATCTGGAAGGGGAAATGTTTCTGCATGGCAGTGACCCTGGAAAGGAATTGAGGATGGAAACGGAAGCTTACTGTTGAGTTTTGTAGCAAAAGCGCTATTGCTGCCTGTTGACCTATGAAGAAGATATTAAAGAGAGGGAATAAGGGAAAACACTGCATATGGATTTAGTGCGGCTCGTGCTGGAATGTGATTAACAGATACTTTGTCGGGCTTTTTAAATGGGCATTGAAATACTGGAAAGACTACAGGAAAGAGTCACAAAAATGCAGCATTTGAGAAGGTGCTTTACAGCGAGATAGAGCTCACTTTAGGCAAAATTGGTATATAGCTAAGTATACAACTGGAAAATACTGTACAGAATTACTCTGGAATTGAGCAGACGTGCACAGCAAAAAAAGCCGTGGCTGAAAGGCACCAGAGCAGCTTTGCTGAGGAGTACTCCACTCCTTTGTCAGGGGAGCCAACTCTAGAACAAAGGAAAGCAAAAACGCTATTTCCCTGGAGGTGTTCAAGGCCAGTCTGGATGGGACTTCGAGCAACCTAATCCAATGGGAGGCATCCCTTCCCCATGGCAGGAGTCTGAAATCATATGATCTTTAAGGTCCCTTCCAACCCAAGCCATTCTATGATTCTAAATCACCAAGGCAGGTGTGGAGGTTTTGCTGTCTCTGGACGTGTTTTAATCCAGTTTGCTGTTTCGTAAGAGTTGTACTGACCCCAGGTTTGAACCAAAATAGACAGGTATCTGTGCAAATGGCATGGATGGTGTGACAGAGGAAGTCAAATGAAGTCCTCAAATCTCACTGGGTTTTCATTCACTGAAAAACTTAAATAGGAGATGATGAAGAGATGGAGTTAGTTAAACCTTTCTCTGGAGTTAGTAAGCTTGAATTTAATAATTCAGTTAATACAGAGCAAGACCTACTTAACTCGGCTATTTGTTTGATTATCCGACGTGTTGAGATCATCTTTGTGTGCCTATTTGCAAAAGGGATCATTAAATAGAGATAAAGTGAAGTGTTTGTTTGCTCTATCTATTTCTCTGCCAGGCTCGTTGGGATAGTGTTTCCATTATAAAGGTCCTTCAACTTATTTGGAAGGGTAATTAAAAACAAATAATGCTGGCAAGCTGGAATCTTCCTGCTTTGTCTGTTTTTCTGCATGGGTTCTCTGGAAGATTTGAACATAAATCTTGTGCTGGGTTCGAGATAAGGAAGCATGTTTTTTCCTGGTTTGGAGGGAATGGAAACACTTGATGCCTGACACATGAGTGGGAGAGAAGTAGTGGTTAATATGCTGGTAAAATCCCCATCCTCACAGCAAAACACTTCTTCCTGAGATCTCCTCTCAATCTCCCCTCTTTCAGCTGAAAACCATTCACCCTCATCCTTTCTCCCTCTGCTCCCTGATCAAGAGCCCCTCCTCAGCTTTCCTGGAGCCCCTTTGAGCACTGGAAGCCTACTCTTCTCCAGGCTGAACAACCCAAACTCTCTCAGCCTGTCAGTGGCAGGCTCCATATTTCAATGTCTTTTGTAACACTGGCAGTGAAAAATGCTTTTTTTTTTTAATTGGTCTCTTGGTTAAGGTAGCTCTTGCTGTTTGTTTCAATGTTGTGTTCAAAACACAAACCCAAAACTTCAAAATACTGATTGGTAGAAACTGAAAATGCTTCTAAAATGCAGTAAAAAGCTAAAAAAAGCCAGCACAGATTAACTGTGTTCTCCAGAAGATTTGTGGACAGGGTTACAGTTTGAGTGGTAGCTGCAGCTCTGCTCCCTGTGGAGCAGAGGACTGTTTGGTGGAGTGATGGTAGCATCTCTCCACCTCTGGATGCAGCTGGACCCACTCCACAGGTTTGTGTTTATCCTTTCTTGGCTGGTATGGCAAAGAGGAGGTGTGTATGTTGCTGTTCCCACGTGGGGGACATGTCATAAAATCAGCCCCAACTGTTGTGTTCTTGCAGGTAGTGGGCACACGTAGGGGAGAACACAAACGCCAGGCTGTAAACTGGGCTCACATTTCACTTAGGAAAGAAACCCTGGTCAGTCAGAGAATGTCTCCTCATTGCTCTTCAGCTGCTGAAGTGCCAAATTTTCCCTCCTCTCAGCTACAATCTGATGTGAAAGGACAGCGTGATTAGGAGTTGATGAGGGGAGCTGAGAGCCAGACAATGTGAAAAGAGAGAGTATTCTGTGCCTCTCTTCCCCACCAAGAGTTTAATTGCAGCTTCCTCATGAGTAAGGCAGGAAATCCCCTGGACCCTCTGCTAATAGAAGACACAGACTTGACCTGCATATTCAAATGAGCCTTTGTGGTGTTCGGTGCTCCCAGATTCTGAGGAGCAGTTTTGCACTGAGGTGAAAAGGGGTATGTGCTTATCCTGGGCACAGTGCCACCAGCACTTGATAACCCAGTGATTCATGCGTGATTCAGCCCCAGGAATCTGCAGAGGCTTGGGAACAGTCTGACAGACTTTGGAGCAGGTGATCTACGGGCAGTCGGAAATTATTCCTGCAGGGATTTGTGTACGGTCAGGTTTTCATTCTGTTTGACAGAACCTCAGCTGGACGCCATATCCATGGCCATGGTTTTGCACCCAAAATCCTTGCTGTAGGTGGCACTGCTGTGTCCCAGAGGGAGATCATAGGATCATAGAATAGGTCAATTCAGTCCCACCCTTCTGTCATGGGCAGAGACACCTCCCGCTGGATCAGGCTGCCCAAGGCCCCTTCCAACTTGGCCTTGAACACCTCCAGGGATGAGAGTACCACTGCTCTGGGCAACCTGGGCCAGAGCCTCACCATTCTCATCACGAAGGAATTCCACCTTATGTCTAGTCTAAATCTACCCCTCTCCAGTTTATACCCATTGCCCCTCATCTTGTCACTACAGGTCTTTGTGAGCAGTCCCTCTCCAGCTTTCTTGTAGCCTGTTTCAGGTACTGGAAGATTGCTGTAAGATCTCCTCAGACCAGATACTTTCCCAGGACCCAAGGAGATGGCAGGAAGATCTGTCAGGGGAGGGATGGACATTAGGAAAAGGTTCTTCACCTAGAGAGTTTTGGAGCAGTGGAGCAGCTCCACAGGGAGGCAGTCAATATTCCAAGTGCTTGGACAAAACCCTCAGCCCCATGGAGTGAATATTGGGATTGTCCTGTGCAGGGGCAGGAGTTGAACACGATGGCCCTTGTGGATTCCTCCCAACTCAGGACATTCTGTGATCCTATGAATCTTACCACATGGCCAGAAAAACATGCCGAACCTTCTGACTGACCATTCTTTATGAAATGTTGGTGGACTGCAAGCAAGATCTTCTCCGGGTTCCCTCTGCTTCAGTAAAACAAAGTTTGTGGTAGTGATAAGTATAGTGAGATTGAGGAATGCAGAAAAAAATGTGTGCATTTGAAATCTGGAAGTGAAAAAGGTTTGTGGTTTACTATTTGTTTTGCAAAACTGATCTTTTCTTGAGAAGTTCCACTTGATTGTCAGCTTATTAAAGGCGTTAAGGTACCGGCTGTAGCAGAACTGTCATTCATATTTCATGTATGTATGTAATTCTCTGTTTTTATTTAGGAACAAGCCTTTGATCCGTATGAAACCTTGTCCCAGGATATTCTCTCTCCACAGTTTCATGAACATTTTAATAACTTAATGGCAAAGCCTGCTGTTGCTCTACACTTCCAGGTGAGTGCAGATGAGCAATGCAAAGGTTTCATTTGTTACTTCCTGCTGGGAAAGAAATCCTCTGGATTCTGACCTTTATGCAGTGTGAGATACTTGGACTCTGCCTGTTTCTGGACAGGCTTCTGTCATCCAGAACAGGATGGTTCAACCATCCAAGAGACTTTTGCAGTGGTTTTTATTGTTACCTCAGACTTCTCCGGGAGAACAGAGAGTGACTTCTCATACCTGCTACTTTTGTTTCTGTTTTGCCATTTAATGCCAGACATAGGCAGCCAGGCACAACAGTTTCATTTTATTCCTTACGTATCCCAGACTCCCTTGTTTGACATTGAGGCTGGGACTGGCATGTTTTATTGAATTATTCCTTTAATAGGACTATCCAGAAGGATTATCTGTGATTTATCTTATTGTTATTAGTTTTCCCTCCCTCCCACCAATGTGGTTAATCTGTTAAAGAGCCCAAAAGACTGAATTTGCATTGAGAAACGTACTTGTAGCAGCTGCAGAGCAAATGTTGGGTTAGTGGTGCTCCCAGCATAACCCAGTAGAGCAGACTTTAGTTTGTATGTTTGACTGGGCCCTGGATCTCTGCAAGCTGCGCCATTCCTGCAGTGTCATTGTTCCCTCCTCAGCTTGGAGCGCTTGATAAGCTGAATCATCTCACTCATAAGTTTTCCTCAGTGAACCTAGTAAGGCTCTTTTCCCACCTCCCTAGCAAATGTGAAGCCCAAAGCCACGTTCCAGATGAAATCGGTAACGGAGTCATTTGACAGTGAATCTGGCCTCCCTTCTGACTCTCCTCACCATAGGAAGCTCTGGGCTTTCCAAGGATTGTTCGTCCACACTTCTTCTCCAGGCTTTGGAGGGAAGGGGCAGATCTGGTCTCTGGGCCATGGAAAGACATGAGCTGTCTTTGGAACTGCAGAGATGCAGCCAGAAGTCTTAAACATTTCCAAATGGAGATTAGGTTCAGATCCTGTTCAGTAGTTCCTTTGGTGTGGAAGACAGCAGGGATTTCACTACCCTTTCACCAACCTCTCCTTGTCATATTGGTTTATTCTGTTAGTTAACGCCTGGGAATAGGAATGGATTTGTAATTCAGTTTTGTAAGTTATAAACTGGTCGTTTTTGAGGGAGAGCAGATACTGGTATTAATTTGTGCAGTACTTGATGAGACCCCATATTTGTGTGGTCTCTTGGGTGTGACCTGGAGCACAGCATGGGTAACTGCTAGGAGAGGACATTACCGGGAGGCTGTGGACAAGTTTATTAGGTGGTAGATGAGTCCTGACTGGTCTTTAACATTCAGAGTTGCCTTTAAATTCTGCTGTAACCTGTGGCCCACAATAAAACATGATTTATGTTTCAAAATATACTCAAGTGTTTTCTGCGTCGTGGGATGTGGCGTTGACTGGGGGTGAAGGCATGTGGCGTAGCAGACGTAGGGTGTTGGTTTTAGGTGTTGTCACGTTGAACTAACGCTGTTAATTGAGTTCTGCAGACAGTGCTGAAACACAAAGGTGCTGGGGATCAGTATGTGAATGAAAGGATGCTTACTAATGATTTGCAGGTAACACAGTCCTCCAGTCCAGTCCCATTTTGAGTATTTCACTCTGAGTAATCCTGTTCATTTTTCCTTTTCAGTCTACTGCGGAAGGGTTTAAGGAAGCTGTCCAATATGTCCTCCCACGACTCATGCTCATCCCAGTTTATCACTGTTTGCACTACTTTGAGTTACTCCAGGTAAATGAAACCCAACTCTTGTTTCCTGCTAGAAGCGTTTCTTCAAGTAGAAAATCTGAGCTTTTAAAAAGAGGATTAGATTTTCCTTCCTGCTGCTAGAAATTGAAAGATATGAAACCACTAATTGAACACCAGTGAGTTTATGTCTGAAAGGTAAAATCATGTAAAAGAAAATCTTTGAAAACATCTGATGATCTAATATGAGCATTTGAAATAACTACATTTCATATATTTATTAAATATACATTATATATTTATTGACCAACATAGTGGCTTTCTACGAGGTGTACGACCAAGTGCAATGTCCTACACCTGAGTCAAGAGTAATCTACGGTTTTAGTACAGGCTGGGGACGATGTGATTGAGAGCAGGCCTGAGGAGAAGGTCTTGGGGTGCTGATTGATGAGAAGCTCAACGTGAGCCAGCACTGTGTGTGCTCACAGCCCAGAAACCAACCATGTCCTGGGCTACATCCAAAGCAGTGTGGCCAGCAGGGAGAGGGAGGGGATTCTGCCCCTCTGCTCTGCTCTGGTGAGACTCACGTGGAGTCCTTTGTCCAGTTCTGGAATCCCCAACATAAGAAGGAGATGGATCTGTTGGAAGGGGTCCAGAGGAGGCCATGGAGATGATGCAAGGGCTGGAGCGCCCCTGCTCTGAGGCCAGATTGATAGAGTTGGGGTTGTTCAGCCTGGAGAAGAGAAGGCTTCAGGGAGAACTTAGAGCAGCTTCAGGTACTGAAAGGGGCTCCAGGAAAGCTGGGGAGAGGCTTTTCATAAGGGTCTGGAGTGATAGGACAAGGGGGAATGGCTTTAAATTGGAAGAGAAAAGATTGAGATGAGACATTAGGAAAAAATTCTTCGTGCTGAGGATGGGGAGGCCCTGGCCCAGGTTGCTCGGGAAAATGATGGCTGCCCCATCCCTGGTGGTGTTCAAAGCCAAGTTGGATGGGGCTCTGAGCAACATGATCCAGTGGGAGGTGTTGGAACTGGATGATCTTTGAGGTCTCTTCCAACCCAAGCCATTCTATGATTAACAAACTTTTTGCACTTGAGTTCTAATGCAGTTTAAAATGTCATATGCAGGTCCACTTTCTTCTTTCCTTGAGTTGTGAATTTTTTTTCTGTTGAGAAACAGCCAAGGCTAATTCAGATGAGTATTCATAGAATCATAGAATCATAGAACAACCAGGTTGAAAGGTCTCAAGTCACACTCAAGCTGAGCTGATCTCATTTTGGGGGCCAGGGAGGCCCTTGCTTTCAGTGGAGTCAGAATAATTTGTGCTTCATATTCAACTCTTCGTCCTGATTCCTAAATGGAAGAGATAGAGCAAAGAATACCATTTTTATAGCATGCCTTGCTTTCTTCTTATTGTGGAGGAGTAAAGATAAGCAGTGTTATTTTCATATTTTCTGTCTTCTAGGAAATGGCATTGATGAAGCGTTAGGCTTTATGGAATTCTGACTCTGATGATTAAACGTTATCCCTGTAGGACATATTTCAGGGGCCTTACCATACAAGTTGTTTAGTTTGGCTTCTAGTCCATATTTATGAGCAATTCTGCCAACTGAGGCATTACTTATTTTAGCCTCGCTTGGTTTGACCGCAGATCGCTTTACCCATATTTTATCCTGATGTACACTAGCAAGGTGCTTCCCATCAGGAGATATTTCCCTCGGGTATCGCAGCTAAAAGCCAAAAAGTAACCGAGCGTGTCTCTTTTTGCTTACAAGCAAATGTTTTTGCTGTGAGTTATGAGAGTAGAGGCCAGCAGTCAGCAGAAATTTAACAGCCGAGATCTATAATAATCCTTCTTGAGTAAGTAAAAATGACGTTAGTGTAGAAAATTCGATACCTTGAAAAATACTGAGATTGAAGCTTTTTTTGAGTAGCTGAGGATAATGTAAAAACAGTTCCTGTTTGCCCCATTGTGTTAAGTTTGTAATGCTCAGAAAGGTAAGTGAATTATTAACTAACCAGGATATTCGGAAATGAATCAGGTGAAATATCCTGTGGCTATTGACCTGGACACGCTGGAGAAGTGGGGCTGCGTGAACCATGAGGTGATGCCGCTTGTGAAATTTCCATTTAGTTCTTTGATGCATTTCTTAGATTCATAGAATTATGGGATGGTTTGGGTTGGAAAGGACCTCAAAGCCCATCCAGATCCATTTGCTGCCATGGACAGGGACACCTCCCACTGGATCAGGGACTCCAAGCCCCATCCAACCTGGTCTTGAACAGCTCCAGGGACAGGGCAGTTGTGAACTCTCTGGGCAACCTGGGCCAGGGCCTCCCCACCCTCACAAGGAATATTAGACTGTTACATAAACCAGCATTTAATTCTTGACTAACTATTCCAAACTATTTAATAAAGCTAATTGCGAACCAGGACATTGCAAAAAAGAGAAGAGGAAAAGCAGTATCTGATGGTCAGCATTGGCTCTTGGTAGATGGGTAAAGGGTTCTCTTTCTTAACTCTGTCCTGCTTTCGCATGTTGAGTATCTTCTGGCTTTTCCTGAGTATCCAACAGAAGTTTTCTCAAGACGTGCATAGTTTTGAGCATGCTTCTTATAATAAAATACCATTCTCATTGACTTGGAAGTCCCTGACTTCATCAGATCCTGCAGGTATCATTGTGTAAGAATGTTTCTCAGTCTTCCTACCCCTCTGTAAATTAGACAAATCTGAAAGAAACATGTTTGTTATGTCCCAGCAATTGCAGGAATGCAGCGAGGATGAAGAGGATCGGGAGTGCTTGAAACAAGCCATCACAGCTCTCCTGAACCTGCGGTGCAGCATGGAGCGCATCTACAGCAAACACTCCCCGAGACGGCGGCCTGGGTAATGATCTGCAGATCTGCCCTGTTTTCCCACCGATGGCAGAGATGGAGCATAGTTCTTGTTAGATAATGTGTGTGCTTCCTTCTCGAGGCATGTCTTTCTACCAGTTTTCATTGCAAATGGAGTAGCAGCCCAAAACCTTCATGATCCACTTCAATGAACAGGATCAGTATCCTGGGCTTCATCCAAGGCAGCATGTTCGGCAGGTCAAGGGACAGGATTCTGCCCCTCTATTCCTGTCTTGTGAGACCTTGACTAGAGTCCTGTGTCCAGTTCTGGAATCCTCAACGTAAGAAGGAGATGGAGCTGTTGGAGCAGGTCCAGAGGAGGCTACAAGGATGATCAGAGGGCTGGAGCACCTCTCATACAAGGACAGACAGAACGTTGGGGTTGTTCAGCCTGGAGAGGAGAAGGTTGCAAGGAGACCTCATAGTGACCTTCCAGTATCTGAAGGGGATACAAGAAAGCTGGGGAGGGACTGTTCACAAAGGCTTGTAGTGACAGGACAAGAGGCAATGGGTATAAACTGGTGAGGGGCAGATTTAGACTAGACATCAGGAGGAATTTCTTCAGTATGAGAGTGATGAGGCCTTGGCCCAGGTTGTCCAGGGAGGCTGTGGCTGCCCCATCCCTGGAGGTGTTCAAGGCCAGGCTGGTTGGGGCTTGGAGCGACTTGACCCACTGGGAGGTGTTCCTGCCCATGGCAGGGGGTGGGACTGGATGGGCTTTGAGTTCCCTTCCAACCCAAGCTATTCTGTGATTCTATGAATATCATACTATTTCTCTAGCCAAAGCGGTGTGCGTGGTTTATTTGGAACAGGAAACTAGGTCAGGGCAAAGAAATAATGATATAAACAATAAATTTAATTGCTTTTCTTTTGGTCTCTTGGGATGGCAGATGTAGAATGTGCCCATGGTGACTTTTTCTTTTATTTATTCAAGGGAGCCCGTCTGTCGCTTCTACAACCGGCAAATACGAAGCAAGCACTTGGCCATCAAGAAGATGAATGAAATCCAGAAAAATATTGATGGCTGGGAAGGCAAAGATATTGGGCAGTGCTGCAATGAGTTCATAATGGAAGGTGCCCTGACAAAAATTGGAGCCAAACACGAGCGCCACATCTTTCTCTTTGACGGATTGATGATCAGCTGTAAAACTAATCATGGTCAGTCACGGCTTCCTGGTTACAGCAACGCGGAGTACAGACTGAAGGAAAAAATCGTCATGAGGAAAATACAGGTTATTGATAAAGATGACACATCTGAATACAAACACGCCTTTGAACTGGTGTCTAAAGATGAAAACAGTATCGTGTTTGCTGCCAAGTCCGCTGAAGAGAAGAGCAACTGGATGGCTGCTTTGATTTCCCTCCAGTATCGCAGTATGCTGGATAGGATGCTCGATTCCGTGTTGCTGAAAGAGGAAAATGAGCAGCCCCTGAGGCTGCCCAGCCCAAGCGTGTATCGGTTTGTAGTGGAAGACTCCGAGGAGAACATAGTTTTTGAGGACAACTTGCAAAGTAGGAATGGAATTCCCATCATCAAAGGAGGAACAGTTGTGAAGTTAATCGAGAGGTTAACGTACCACATGTATGCAGGTACACCAGACTTTTTTCATGTGGTTTTTCAGGTCATGATGTATAGGTGATGAAATTCATAGAATCATGGAATGGTTTGGGTCAGAAGGGACCTCAAAGCCCATCCACTTCCACCCCCTGCCGTGGGCAGGGACACCTCCCACTGGATCAGGGGCTCCAAGCCCCATCCAACCCGGTCTTGAACACTTCTAGGCATGGGGCAGCCACCACTGCTCTGGGCAACCTGGGCCAGGGCCTCCCCACCCTCATTGTGAAGAATTTGCTCCTAATGTCTAATCTAAATTTTCCCCCTTCATCTTTTGTTTGGTTGAGGTTTTCATGTGTATAGTTAATAGCAAAGCAAGATTTGCAGGGGAGAAAAAAACCCAATATCCATTATTAAATCAACTGGCTTTGCTGACAAAGCTGTGCGAAAATTTTGAGTATGTAAGCTCCCCACACAGCAAAAAAAGGGGTGGTAGAGCCACCAATGAATTTCCAGAGTCTATCATGGCTAAAGTAGTGATGCCGTTACCGACTGTGGAGGAGGAAAAGGTAGGAGGTTGTAGTTATTATACTCATTCTGCTCCTTTGTAAAGTCCTTCTGTATTCTGCAGCCTTCCCTGCAAAATGCTATCTGGAAGCCACAGAAATGAAACCTTGAAATAGTTACACAGAGTGTGAATGTTGAAACGTTTAGACCTTGGGTTAGAGGTGAAAAGAGAGCTGGGGTTGTTCAGCTTGGAGAAGAGAAGGCTCCAGGGAGACCTTAGAGCAGTTTCCAGTACTGAAAGGAGCTCCAAGGAGAGCTGGGGAGGGGCTCTTGATCAGGGAGGGCAGGGATAGGATGAGGGGGAATGTATTTAAGTTGGAAGAGAGAAGATTTATGTGTGACATTGAGGAGAAATTCTTCACGCTGAGGGTGGGGAGGCCCTGGCCCAGGTTGCTCAGAGAAGTGGTGGCTGCCACATCCCCGGAGGTGTTCAAGGCCAGGCTGGAGCAACCTGATCTGGTGGGAGATGTCCCAGTCCATGGCAGGGGGGTGGAACTGGATGGGCTTTGAGGTCCCTTCCAACCCAAACCGTTCCATAATTCTATGGTTCTAAGAAATGCATTGAAGTACTAAATGGAAATTTCACAAGCAACATCACATCTGGTATTTTTCAAATGGCACTGCTTGCCTTAAAACCTCAGTTTATCTTCTTCACTTTCACCTTTTCCTGTGAGTATGTGTGTATTTTATTTCTGACATTTTACAACTGAATAAAAGACATATTCCGTCATTTTCTTATTCTGTCCTTACAGATCCTAATTTTGTCCGTACTTTCCTGACCACATACCGCTCCTTTTGCAAGCCCCAGGAACTGCTGAGTTTACTGATCGAAAGGTGAGCAGTGGGCATCCTTCCTGAAGGCATCGCAAAGCATTGTGTGTGTTTACCTGCTCCTTCTCTGCTTGGGATCTCAGTTGGACATGTTTGTACAACACGTTCAAGACCAGGCTGGATGGGACTTGGAGCAACCTGATCCAGTGGGAGGTGTCCCTGCCCATGGTAGGGGTGGAACTGGGTGGGCTCTGAGGTCCCTTCCAACCCAGACCATTCCATGACTCTGTTTTAGTGAAGCCCATAAAGCAATGATTTTAAAACACGCTGTAGCAATGCTCGTTTGTAACGCAAGCTTCCTTTTCCTGGTTTATTAAATGAGCTACCTGAGTTATTAGCTAGAGCGCTTGATGTGCCACAGCTTCAGGGTGATCGTGTTTTGAACAACCTTGATCATGAGAACGTATCTGAGTATGCCTAAGTCTATGCAAATAGAAGCAGAAATGTTCTAAGCAGTTTGTTTGAAAGGCCCAGACTCTTAGTGTAAACAGCACTTTAATACAGTGTGATAAAGCCGCTCTTAAGCCTTCTTCTAATCTTCACTTAATCAAGCCAGCAGGTAGTTAAACCTTCTATCCTAGTCTAGACATCTCGTGATGACCAGAGAACTGGCGAATTATCATGCCAAGAGCGGGGCAGGTCAGCAGTGGAGCCAAGGGAGGAGGGAATTCCAGGCAAACTGGATGTCAGGGGAGTGCTTGTGTTTCACAGCACTGAGATTTTTGTAAACGCAATTTGTTTTTCATGTGCTATGTAATGGGTTTGTGTTTTATCTTAATAGCCATCAGGTTTTTGGTGCTCTTGTTCCTAGATTTGAGATCCCGGAGCCTGAGCCTACTGAAGCAGACCGGCTGGCCATCGAGAAGGGAGAGCAGCCCATCAGCGCAGACCTTAAACGGTTTCGCAAGGAATACGTCCAGCCAGTACAGCTCAGGTTTCTTCACTTTTAAATGTGTTCTGTTAAAGCCAGATTTCAATTCCCTTATTACAGGGTGATCCTGGTGACAGTAATCTCTTTTGGAGACTGCTGTGCTGTCAGGCAGGGACTTATCACTGTCTGCAACCAGGCTAATGTCCCAAACCTCGTTCCAATTAGTCACGCTGGCTTCTGCTGTTGTTGCAATTGTGCTTGGGTTCTCTGCCGTTCACAGCTGCAATCACCACCCACAAGAACACTGCACAACTGCTATGTAAGGCAAGTTTGGGTGAGAGATACATAACTGAAAGTGACCCTGACTGCAGTTTGAATGGGTTCCTTGTTAACCAGTCCTGGGAAGATAGCTTCCCTGTCCCTGTTTTTTACAGTCTGGTTGGTATTTTAGTCCCTTTCCCAGCGCCGCTGATGTATTTGTACACAGACAGGGAGACTCTTGTCTGTGCTGCACATTGCAGAGAGCTGCAGGGCATCTTCAAGGTCTTGCTGACCAAGCTAACTTGGGAAACAATCAAACATTTCTAGCATAAATGAGGCTAATTGTTTTCCTGGTAGGGGATCACGTCAAGAGACAACACAGATCCCAACCAGTATTTGCTAGAACAACCTTGATTCATCCAACTGTTTTTATTACTAGCACAAAGATGTTAGTATTATGGTAGATAATTACTCAAAGTGCGCTTAGTTGTTGCCTCACCACACACAGTCAGTCAGTCGCACTTACCTACATGGAGCAACAGCTGTTTGCTCTAAGTGAGGGGTCGTACTGGTGCACCAGTAACTTCAGGTGTTCAGAACATCACTGAGGAGCCCCATTAGAGGGGAACATTGGGGCACTGAGTGATGAGAAACTTGATAGGAGCTGGCAATGTGTGCTCGCAGCCCGGGCAGCCAACCAAAGCAGCATGGCCAGCAGGGCGAGGGAGGGGATTCTGCCCTTCTACTCTGCTTTGGTGAGACCCACCTGGAGCTCTGTGTCCAGTTCTGGAATTTACAGCATAAGAAGGAAATGTGTCTTTTGGAACGGACCCAGACGAGGCCACGAAGATGATCTAAGGTCTGGAACTGACAGGCTGATAGAGTTGGGGTTGTTCATTCTGGAGAAGAGGAGAGCTTAGAGCAGCTTCCAGCACTGAAAGAGGCTCCAAGAGAGCTGGGGAAAGACTTTTTACAAGGGCCTGGAGCAGTAGGGGAGGGGGAGTGGCTTTATATTGGAATGGGTAAGGTTTAGATGAGATATTAGGAAGAAATTCTTCACAGTGGTGGCAATGAGGCCCAGGCCCAGGTTGCCCAGAGCAGTGGTGGCTGCCCCATCCCTGGAGGTGTTCAAGGCCAGGTTGGATGGGGCTTGGAGCCCCAATTCAGTGGGAGGTGTCTCTGCCTGTGGCAGGGGGTGGAACTGGATGGGCTTTGAGGTCCCTTCCAACCCAAACCATTTTATGATTCTGATTTCCGTCAGAAAATGTATCTAAAAAAAATGTGTTTAACACCATAGCGTTTGTCAATCCATAGCTGCCACCACCCTCTTGGATGTAATCCAGGTTATACAGCCTTGGCGTAACCTTCATCCTTGCGTGTTCTCGTGGCCTTGTACAAATTGGTCAAGTCCTTGGTGTTCCCGATTTATCAGCTCCTGTGGGTTCGGCAGGACTTCTTGTCTCCAGAGTTATCAATGCCTGGGAGAGCTGCACACACATATAGTCAGTCACAGACTCTCAGCACACTTCTGATTTCAGCCTGCTGGTTTCTAACAGCTCTTTCTGCACCCAGCCCCACAGGTGCCTGTAGAGCCCCTCACAGAAAACTCACACAGAGTGGGCTGTTGTGACATAACGAACTCAAGAATTTAAATTATAGAATCATAGAGTGGTTTGGGTTGGAAGGGACCTTGCATCCCATCCAGTACCAACCCCCTGCTGTGGGCAGGATCACCTCCCACTGGATCAGGCAGGACAAGGGAGAATGGCTTTAAATTGGGAGAGACAAGACTTAAAGCAGACGTTAGGAAGATTTTCTTCACAATGAGGGTGGGGAGGCCCTGGCCCAGGTTGCCTAGAGAAGTGGTGGCTGCCCCATCCCTGGAGATGTTCAGAGCCAGCCTGGATGGGGCTCGGAGCAATCTGATAACAAACATAATGGGTTTTTTTTTCTTTCCCTCCTCAGAATATTGAATGTTTTCCGGCACTGGGTAGAACACCACTTTTATGATTTTGAAAGAGACCTGGAGTTACTGGAAAGATTAGAGATGTTTATCTCCGGTGTAAGAGGTATGGCAATGGGTGGTCCTGGTGTTCTTCCATGTTTTGGTAGGACCTGCTGGTCTAATCCTGACAGGTTTTAGGCAAGGGAGTATCTTTATGCACGTGGGTGATTTTAATACCTTTAACTTAGCTGTTTGTGAAGCTCTCCTTGACATCAGCACCCTTTGACCAAAAATCACTTCAAGCATTGTATTTACCCAAAGCTTATTTCCTTCTGGATGGTGATGTTCACCTTTGCCTGACTCTACAATGGACTTGTTAGGATTCAGACTGTCCCTTTCCTCCTCAATGTGTTGTATTTGTAAAGAATCCGTTCCCTATGGGTTACCAAGATGTATTTTTCCATCTTGTTCTTCTCCTATTTATTCAAAGTGCCAGTTGAAAACCGTTGTCTTTTTAAGAGAAAATACTTGACCCCTTTGGTGTTGCTTCCTCTGGAGCAGATGGGTTTGGCAGCCTCTGTGGAGCACAGCGAGTGACGTTATGTCAGTTTTAATCCTTATCCTGGCAGTTCTAGAGTTTACTTTTCAGATTGCCAGACAATACACTGGGCAACCTAATTTTGAGGAAAAAATGAGGAGGAGTAGTTGATCTTTTGCAGAGGTCTCCATGCTGAGTGTTGCTGCCCAGAGAGAAATAACTCAGTTTTGCTGGTCTTTTTAAAGGTATTTGTCTTAAGCTGCTGCAGGTACTTCCCATCTCATTCACTGTTTGTTGGACTGACATTGTGAACGTGTATTCCTCACGTTCCTTCCTTTTTGTTCTGTGCTGCAGTAGTACAGAACGTTGCAAAGATCTCACTTGATGCTTGTTTAGTTTTTAGTTCTTCTTCTCTAAGGAGATGAAGCTTTCAGTCAAGGTTGTAGCTGAGGGGGGAAAATTAAAACACAGCCTCTACAGAATCACTTTTTTCCACTCAAAACCTGTCAGTAAATGGAGTTAAACACAACTGAGCACCCAATAATTCACTCACGTGTGTCTGTATGTGCCAGATGGTATGGGTGCAAGAACCTATAATAAAAGAAATCGGAAGCTACAAACCTAATTGATTTGCACGTAGAAATGTGGAATTTGGAGAGCATGTACAATTTGGGAGGGTATTGGTTTTATTAAATGATCAAAAATCATTTAAGATGGTATTAAAAAAGGATTTTTAACGTCTTCTGCTTTGCAGGAAAATCCATGAAGAAGTGGGTGGAATCAATTGCTAAAATCATCAAGAGGAAGAAAGCTCAAGCGAACGGGGTTAGTCACAACATCACCTTTGAGAGCCCACCTCCCCCTATCGAGTGGCACATCTGGCGCGTTGGCCACAGCGAAGCACTGGACCTCATGACTCTGCATCCCATAGAGATCGCTCGACAGCTGACATTACTTGAGTCTGACCTTTATAGGTAGGAATTGAACCAAGATACTTCTTTTTGAGATTGCCAGAGCAAGGATCAGTCGATTTACAACCGTGTGACTTGCAGAGTTTGTGGAAAGAGGTTTCCTTGCTCTCTGTTTGATATCAGAGTAGATGAGGCCGGCGGGGAAAGGGTTTTATCTCTGGATCAGACTTCTGACAACATAAAGAAGTGTGGGAAGGACACTAAGATGTTAGAGTTGGTAATAGTGTCTTGTATTGCCTCCTTAAAGCAAACTTAGTGTTCCATTAATAAGAAATGTGTGTTGCATCCTAGAAAGAGGACATGTTGGTCTCTGCTCCCTTCCTTTATAGCTGCATAGCAAAGGCCCAGAGATTACACGCGTATAACCCTAGCACTGGTACATCAAGGTCCTCTCATCTAATTCTGGAGAGGTTTGTGTCTGTACCATAAGTACTGCACTGTTTACTGCCTCTGTTGTTGTGATAAAAAGCTCCAGCCTTGATGGGAGAGCTGAGTTTTGCAGGGTAGAAATTCCTTAAGGTCTGAGAGAATCCAAAGACGAAGCATTGTTACATGCGTCAACGACAGCAGGTTTCTGTAGAAATCGGCTGCTCTTCCAGCAGGTTGCTCAAAGTGTTTCACTTTCCTGATTTAAAACAAATTGGAACTGTCTTTAAGGTGCTTTCTTGTGCTATCAGGAAATTAAACTTACCCTTTTGTAATTTTCTTATCTGAAAACACTTATTCAAAAATGCCAATTTCCATTAAGATAAAAATGTATTTCCTTCCATAACCAAATACTCATCAAAAAGTTCCTTTAGGTAGCTGTTTTGCAGTCGATTGGATTGGCTTTGCGAATTATCAAGTCGTGATTAGAGGAAGAAATAATCTTTAAATGCAAACAGAGAACATACGTTATTTGCGTTGAGCATTCTTGTGCATCTTGCTGTGTCGTTATCAGGGCTGTGCAGCCTTCTGAACTCGTTGGGAGTGTGTGGACTAAAGAAGATAAGGAAATTAACTCCCCAAACTTATTGAAGATGATTCGTCATACCACCAACCTTACTCTCTGGTTTGAAAAGTAAGTACCAGTGGAAATGGCGCAGTGGTGTTGGCTCCTGATGGAATTCAGGGAGAAATGATTTTTTGGTGTTTGAATTCTGTTGCCTTGAATGTTGAGATGCCTGTAGAGTTACAGTGATTCCCAAGTTTGGTGCACTCCAGGCTGATCACATGTGCTTCCTCTTCCTGAGCCTGGGAGATGTCCGCTTTCCAGTTGTGTCTCTATGCTCAGCATGGATCCTACTTACATTTCCACAGTGCATGAAAAGGTGCTGAAGGCAATACAGGACTCAGCACCTCTTTCCTGCGTCTCCTATGCAAGCATCTCCTCGTAGTCTCCCTCCTTTCTCCTACGGGTTGATGAGCACTGCTGAGGAGATGGCCGGGCAGCAATCGGAAGGTTGTGGCAGCTTGTGTGGACACCATGACATGTGAACCTCATGAAGTTCCACAAGGCCAAGTGCAAGTTCTGCACCTGGGTTGGGGCAGTCCCTAATTTCAGTACAGGCTGGGAATGATGTGACTGAGAGCAGCCCTGAGGAGGAGGACTTGGGGTCCTGGGGGGTGAGAAGCTTCACATCAGCAGGTAACATGCGCTCGCAGCTCAGAAACCAACCATGTCCTGGACTGCATCCAGAGCAGTGTGGCCAGCAGGCAGGGAGGGGATTCTGTCCCTCTATTCCTCTCCTGTGAGACCTCATCTGGAGTCCTGTGTCCAGTTCTGGAATCCTTACTGTAAGGAGATGGAGCTGTTGGAACAGGTCCAGAGGAGGCTACAAAGGTGATCAAAAGGGGTGGAGCACCTTCCATATGAGGACAGACTGAGAGAGTTGGGGTTGTTCAGCCTGGAGAAGAGAAGGCTGCAAGGAGTGACCTTCCAGTACCTGAAGGGGCTACAAGAAAGCTGGGGAGGAACTATTCACAAAGGCTTATAGTGATAGGATGAAGGGAACAGGTGTAAACTGGCAAGGGGCAGATTTAGACTAGGCATAAGGAGGAATTTCTTCATGAGGAGAGTAATGAGGCCCTGGCCCAGGTTGCCCAGAGCAGTGGTGACTGCCCCATCCCTGGAGGTGTTCAAGGCCAGGCTGGATGGGGCTTGGAGCAACCTGATCTAGTGGGAGGTGTCCCTGCCCATGGCAGCAGGGTTGGATGATTAAGATCCCTCCCAACCCAAGTTATTCTATGATTCTGTAAGATTCACCTTGCTTAGCCTAGATCTTGCTCGAGCGTCACCTTATTATTTTATAGGATGTGCCAAAACCTTTCTTGGCTTTCCAACTTGAACATAGGTAAGGTGTGATCACTTTGGGCTTGGGATTCTGAATGTACTTTTACTTGGAGAATTTTGATTTGAGTAGCTAGAAAAAATGTCAGGTTTTATTTATCAGTGGTTTTACACATGGTGTAAATTTTAGGGTTGTCCTCTGCAGGCATAGGAGTTGGACTTGATCTTTGTGGGTCCCTTCCAACTCAGGTCGTTCTGTGATTCTCTTTTGATTAGGTGCATCGTGGAAACCGAGAACTTTGAAGAGCGTGTGGCTGTGCTGAGTAGGATCATAGAAATCCTGCAGGTTTTCCAGGATCTGAATAATTTCAATGGTGTTTTGGAGATTGTCAGTGCCGTGAACTCCGTGTCGGTGTACAGACTTGATCACACATTTGAGGTATGCTTTGGGCATTGCTCTTCAAAACCAAATAATCAGAACCCAGAAATGTATCTCACAGATTTCTAAAGTGAAGTCCATAGTGTCCTGTCTCCTGAGACCCCACCCAGTGGGAGGTGTCCCTACCCGTGGCAGCAGGTGGAACTGGGTGGGCTTTGAGGTCCCTTCCAACCCAAACCATACCAGGATTCTATGATTCTATTGCCCTTGCTTCCGTGGAAGAAAACAAGTGTGAAATGTCCCAAGTTCTTCATGAGGAAATATTCGAGGTGGGCCGGGAGTCTCTGAGGGTTTGTAATGGGAAGCAGAGCTTTTCAGCAGATGTTCTTTGTCATGAGTCTTCAGCCTGAGAAGGGGAAATGCTGTGGCCATTCCATTGTTTGTTAACCTTTCTGAAATTAACCTGATGCTTCAGCTCAGCATTTTATGGATATAAGAGAGGAGGATCCCAGTGTGGAGAACCTGGGATTAGAACTCTTTAGCAGGAGCGTTTCCTGCATGAGGATAGAAGAGCATGGGGAGGGGACAGCTAGAATGTAGGTTTAGGTTTACCACAACAACTTTGGTTGGATGGAGCACCTCTTGTACTAGGACAAGCTGGGAGAGTTGGGGTGGTTTATCCTGGAGAAGAGAAGGCTCCAGGAAGAGCTTAAAGCAGCTCCCAATACTGAAAGAGGCTCCAGGAGTGCTGGGGAGAGACTTTTTACAAGGGCCTGGAGCAATAGAATGAGGGGGAATGGCTTTATATTGGAAAGGGGAAGGTCTAGATGAGATATTGGGAAGAAATTCTTCATGGTGGTGGCAGTGAGGCCCTGGCCCAGGCTGCCCAGAGCAGTGGTGGCTGCCCCATCCCTGGAGGTGTTCAAGGCCAGGTTGGATGGGGCTTGGAGCAACCTGATCCAGTGGGAGGTGTCCCTGCCCATGGCAGGGAGGTTGGAACTGCATGGGCTTTGAGATCCCTTCCAACCTAAACTATTCTATGATTCTGTGTGAGGGTCTTGGAAAATCAGAGGCAGAAACAAACCCCTGCTGCAGCACTTTAGATGTTCAGTAGGAGGAAAGGCTGCTACACAACTAGCAATTCCATTTTTCACTTGGCAAGGAAAAGCAGTGCCTAAGGTTTGGCAGCAAAGCCTCCCTTGACCAAAAGAGAGAAGAAAGCATGAATAAAACCTTTTGAATTGTGTGTATCTTTGAAAGGCAATTTGGGGCCTTTAAGTTAAATTGAAAACTAAGTGTTTAATCTTTATTAAATATAAAGACCAGGATTATGCTTGTGAGTTGATAGACAGCATAATGCTCTATTTGCAGTAGCCTCATGATTCATGACTCAGTTGTTGCAAACCCTTTACAAAAGAGCTGCTTTCAAACTTGCATTTCAGTCCCCGTTTTCGCTCAGAGCGCTAGAGAATTGCCTTGGCTTTGCTAACCATGCTCTTAGAAGATTTGCATCCCTCTTTTTTTTCTGTTTGACAATTCAGGCACTACAGGAAAGGAAAAAAAGGGTTTTGGATGAAGCAGTAGAATTAAGTCAAGATCATTTTAAGAAGTACCTGGCCAAGCTCAAGTCGATCAATCCACCCTGTGTGCCTTTCTTTGGTGAGTGCCAGGGCAGGCTGGCGTCGTGTGCGGTGTCGGGCTTCAGCAGGGATGTGTTCACAGTGCTTAAAGTGTGCAGGGTTGGGTTTAGCTCTGAAAATTCTCAACTGTGATGCGTGACTTAGATTTCACACATTTGTACTGTTTTAAATTTAGTGTCTTTTATAGAAAATTTAGGTTTCTGGTTTAGTATGCAGAGGTCTGGAATTGTATTGGTGTGAATGTTCCCTTACTTAATTTAACACTGCCTCCCTATTAGTGATCCATCTGTGGCAAAGAACTGGAGAGGGTTTTCCTAAACAGGATCTCATGTTAAATTGTAGGGCCTCCTGGGCTAGGACGAAGGGTTTTAAGCTGAAAGAAGGGAGGTGGAAATGAGATCTTAGGAAGAAATGTTCCCCTTTGAGGGTGGGGAGGCCTCGGCCCAGGTTGCCCAGAGCAGTGGTGGCTGCCCCATCCCTGGAGGTGTTCAAGGCCAGGCTGGATGGGGCTTGGAGCAACCTGATCCAGTGGGAGGTGTCCCTGCCCATGGCAGGGGGGTTGGAACTATATGATCTTTAAGGTCTGTTCCAACCCTAACTGTTCTATGATTCTGTGAAATCAGGGCTTGGAATGAAAATGAACTTTAAAGAACCCTTCTCTCTTTATCAGGAATATACCTAACAAATATTTTGAAGACAGAAGAAGGGAACCCTGACTTTCTTAAAAGACAAGGGAAAGAATTAATTAACTTCAGTAAGAGGAGGAAAGTGGCTGAAATTACAGGCGAAATCCAGCAGTATCAGAACCAGCCTTACTGTCTACGGATAGAGCCAGAAATTCGGGTAACCGAACATTAGCTGTTTTTGCGGGGGGGGTGGGGATAAGAGAGGGGAGAGAAATGTATACAGCAGGGAATTATCCTAACATGTGTGAACAGCGACCATCACCTCGATGCTGAAACAACAGTGAGCCGGGAGATGGTAGGTGTTTTATATGAACGGAATAATAATGGAAAAAACTGGCTTTACCCAGCCATACTCCCTAAGAATGGGTTGCCCAGAGCAGTGGTGGCTGCCCCATCCCTGGAGGTGTTCAAGGTCAGGCTGGATGGGGCTTGGAGCCCCTGATCCAGTGGGAGGTGTTCCTGCCCATGGCAGGGGGGTTGGAACTGGATGATCTTCAAGGTCATCCCTTCATATCTGCAAACTCACTGTGGCCTTGATTATTTCTCACATTGGGTTGTTTTGTGTTTATTTCAAGGCACTTTTTACTCTGTTTTACCCAGAAATAAGCCTCACAATAGTGAAAAGCTGTTCTTTTTTATCAGTGAATTACAAGCATTTCATTAAAATTTGATGCATAATCTTATTTTTGAAATATTATTGATGCTTGTTTCATTTAGAAATTCTTCGAAAATCTCAACCCTATGGGGAAGATACCAGAAAAAGAGTTTACAGATTATCTGTTCAACAAATCGTTAGAAATTGAACCTCGAAACTGCAAGCAACCACCTAGATTTGTAAGTCTTGTCCTGCAAATTAAGGAGCTAAAACCCACTAGCCACTATGAAAAAACTGTGTAGTGAACTCAGTAAGCCATGTGTATTTACTTTAGCAATCTGTATCGTGAGTTGCATTTAAAATACTTTTATTGTGTATGAATGGTTGGACTCGATGATCCGATGGGTCTCTTCCAACCTGGTGAATCTATGATTCTATGAATTGACGTATGGATTTTTTGCATGCTGGATGTGTTACGTTTTCTTAAGCAATGTTAACTTCTATTTTTCTGAATGTTCTGCTGTGTAGCAGAAGTTGAGGTACGACCACAGAACTGATAAGGTGCAGCCTTCTTGCTGAACAAAATGTGGCTGTATTGAAAGGAGAAGCAGTTTTGTTCTTTAAGAAAACAGCTGCTGGGGCCAAGGGCTCTTTTTTAAAATAGAATTGTTCCACTCTAGAATGCTTGGGGGTTTATTCATTGTAATTGTACTTCTGAGTAGCTGGAGACTTCTCTAGTTCTGGGAGGGCTATAAATCACTTGAGCAATCTCCTGTTAAGAGGAACGAGTGAGGTGTTGTTACAAATACGGCAGGGGAAGGACAGAAATTGCTGTTGCAAAAACACTGCCTACAGTGATTTCCTTAGTATATTTACCAGAAATAGATGCCCACACTGCTGCTCTCAGTCATCTAGGCATGAATGCTTTACAATTCTTCCTTCCCAAAGAGACATTCCCATTGGAAACTGCATCCAAGGAAGTTTAGATTGGATATTAGGTAAATGGGTTCATAGAAACGGGTTCTTGGGCCCTGGCAGAGGCTGCCCAGGGAGGTGGTGGAGTCACCTTCCCTGGTGGTGTTTAAAAGACAGGTGGATAAGGTGCTGAGGGACATGGTTTAGTGGTTGCTAGGAACAATTGGACTTGATGATCCAGTGGGTCTTTTCCAACCTTGTGATTCTGTGACAGTGCGTCTAAGTGTGTCCTTCATCTGGGATGCATGGAAGGGCCTGGTGATCCGCAGCACAAGCATAGAGTGTGTCTTCGGGTGCTGTTAGGAGGCTCTTCTGCAGGCCTAGGGGTCACTTGAAGTAACTCGCTCTTCTCCAACGTGAGCCAGCAATGTGTGCTCGCAGCCCAGGAAACAGCCATGTCTTGGGCTGCATCCAAAGCCACGTGGCCAGCAGGGAGGGAGGGGATTCTGCCCCTCTGCTCCGCTCTTGTGAAACACCACCTAGAGTCCTGTGTCCAGTTCTGGAATCCTCAACATAAGGACATGGAACTGTTGGAATGGATCCAGAGAAGACCACAAGGATGATCCAAGGGCTGGAGCACCTCCAATATGAGGACAGGCTGAGAGAGTTGGGGTTGTTCATCCTGGAGAAGAGAAGGCTCCAGGGAGACTTTAGAGCAACTTCCAGCACTGACAGGGGCTCCAAGAAAGCTGGGGAGGAACTTTTTACAAGACCCTAGAGTGACAGGACAAGGGGGAATGGCTTTAAATTGGAAGGGGGAAGATTGAGAGTAGACATAAGGAAGAAGTTCTTCACACTGAGGGTGGGAAGGCCCTGGCCTAGGTTTCAGGGAAGTTGTGGCTTCCCCATCCCTAGAGGTGTTCAAGGCCAGGCTGGATGAGAGGGGTAGTACTGGATGGGCTTTGAGATCCCTTCCAACCTGAAGTATTTTATGATTCATAACTGTTCACAAAACTCTTGCTGTATGGGTAACAATGGGCTGTACCTCAAGGCTGTCCCGTTCTTGGAGGTGTATTTCATAAGTGCTTTTAAAACACTTCACAGAGCCTTGGCAGTTCTGCCGTGGAAATGTCAGCAGTACTAAGCAGCTTCCCTTTCTCCAGCCTAGGAAAACAACCTACCCACTGAAATCTCCTGGGATAAGGCCCAATACCGGCAGGCATGGCTCTACCTCTGGCACCTTGAGAAGCCACCCGTTGCCACTTGAAAAGGAACCAAGTAAGATAAGTTTCAGTAGAATCACTGAGGCGGAGCATGAAACAACAGTATCAGCACCAACGTCTCCAAACACGCCATCTACGCCGCCTGTGTCTGCTTCCTCGGAGTTCAGCGTGTTTTTAGACATTGATCTCAACAGCTCTTATGGTAAATGTATAATAGGTTTTAATAATTGTTGTTACTGTCTCTTGGTCTTCCAAAATGTTGTTGGTTCGTAGGTCAGCAAAGCGGCAAAGCTGAATTGTGGACTGAAGTCCCTGTGTCACTGTATGTGCTGGGGTTTGGGAATCCCATCTATTAGGAATAAAATAAAAAGGGGGATAGAGAGGAAGGTCTGGAGGGGAAGTTATATGAGGAGCAACTGAAGTCACTTGTTCTGTTCAGCCTGGAGAAGAGGAGACTGAGGGGAGACCTCATCACACTCTGCAACTTTCTCACAAGGGAAGGAGGAGGAGGAGGCGCTGAGCCCTTCTCGCTGGTGACCATTGACAGGACCTGAGGGAATGGGCAGGAAGATGTTCTGGGGAGGGTTAGGTTGGACATCGGGAGAAGGTCCTTCCCCCAGAGAGTGGGGGGGCACTGGAACAGCTCCTGGGGAAGCAGCCACAGCTAGACTTCCAGAAGCATTTGGGTGATGCCCTCAGCCTCCTGGTGTGAATGGTGGGGTGTCCTGTGCAGGGGCCAGGAGTTGGACTTGATGAGCCTTGCGAGTCCCTTCCAACTCTGGTCATTCTGTGATTTTTTGAAGCAACATTCCCAGTCTTTGTGCCTGCCAGAGCTGAGGGAATCTGTTACAGTGCCGGGCCTGTGGTATGACCTCTGGCACATCTGTGGAGAGAGGCTGTTCTGTGGACCTGTCACCCACACGGGTGTGTGTTCTGGGAGCGATCCTGCAGACTGATCATACTCTAGGGATTCTGCTTTAGTTTCCTTTAAAGGGAATCCCGTCTGCGTGTGTTGAGATGTGAACCAGAAGCAGGGATGGTCAGGGCGCTCCCTTGATTAAGAAAATGACTCTCATAGCTCAGCTGCATCAGGAATGCTCTCAAGCTCTGCATGTACCTGTGAGCAGCTCCTGAGTCTTGAAAGCAGCACGTTACAGGTCTCTGCTCCGTTTGGATGGGCCACAGGCTTGATGGGTGGGTTAAACATGGTGGGGGCAAAACCGACAAACAATTCTGATATGAAAATGCTTGGGGATGTTCGGGCTGCAGGAGCAACAACATGGCAGTGCCAGAACGGAGTAGAATAACGAAATGTAATTCCTGTCATGACTTCAAATCTCTAGTTCAGCAGCATTTCATGCAGGAAAGTTTAATTCCTTCTATGAGTGGATAAACCTGGGAGTTGAGGGCACCTTTGAGATCATTCGCAAGCAGACATTGTTTGCCACGGTGCAGTTGTTGGAAAGTCTTTAATCGATTTTTTTTCCTATAACAGGTAACAACAGCATCTTTGCTCCTGTCAGTTTGCCGCAGTCAAGTGAGTACCGGAACTCTGTCAAATGTTTCCTTCAACCCTGCTTTGCCTGCCTTTGGGGGTGTGGAATGGGAATTAAAATGTGAAATCTGGGATGAAAATGCCATTGCCTTCATTAGAGTCCTGAGAGGATTTTGTGCACAGGTCTGAGATCGTGCCCAGTAAAGAGGTCTATAAAGCCTAAAATCTGTCTGGTTTGGGTTTGGTTTATTCCCCCAGGCTCCAGCATGATTTTACTTCTATTTTGAATGCCCTTGATGATTGTTTTGCTTGACTAAAGCTACAAATGAAGCAACCTGATAATTTCCTATCACCACTTAGTGATAATAATCATTCTGTTGCTGGGAAAGAAGGACTTTTTATACCACAGCTGGGAGGGGTACCCTGTATTTATCTGTGTTTTCAGCTTCTCTTTTTACTCCCTGATTACACAGGCATTTATACTCTTTCATAACATGATTAAGATTTCTAAAGTAAAAGTGCGATAAAACTCCCAAACACAGGTCAGGGGGAGGTTTCCTCTCGTAACTTCAAAGATCTTTTTCCCCCTGTAAAAAGGAAGGACTAGAAATGTCTGAGTTAATATGGGCTGTGCTGTTTAGTGTAGAATTCTCCTGCCTTAAGGGCGTTGCAGACCTGCTAACAAAGCCTCTAAATTTCTGGATTTGAATGTGTACCCATAGGGCTGAGAGAACAAACTTCTAACTGCTGCACGTGGGCAAACACAGGCCCTGTGGTCAGCGAGGTGAATCCTGGAGGTCAGTAGGATTCCAGAGAAGTTCATACAGGTGCTCACTGGGAGTTCACTCCCTTTATTTTTCTGTCCTTTGGCATTGCCCGTTAGCTGCCAATGCCTGTTTATGACGCTGGAAATAGGAAACCACTTTGTGCGGAGTACATCTGATTAAAGAAATGGATGGGAATTCCATACAGCTGAAGTTATTGGCTCACATTGCTGTGGAGCACAAAGATCTGTGTCTTTGGGTTCCTTCTGGTTTGGCTTTATGTCTTAGCGTGTGTTGCTTAGGTGTTGCACAAGCAGTAAGGTACCTGCCTTTCTCTCTTCAGAGACGTTCTTCAGCTCATGGGGTAGCTTTCCTAAACTGAGTGATGAGCCTCAAAACCCTCCTCCTCTTCCTCCACGAAAAAAGATGGATCAGGATGCTTCTAATGCAAAGGTAGTTTTGCCTATACTGAATAACTTTACTAATAAGTCAGGGAACAACCAGCCAAGCAAGACTTTTTGAGTTTGAAAGTCTTTTAAAGTGCCGTGCTCCCTTCTTAAATTTTGGGTTCCCCATGTCCAAACTATGCTCCTCCAGGAACGCAGTGGCTGTGTTCGGATCGAAGGCTTGGCCAGGCCTGGACTGTGTTTCTGACAGCACCACCCTGGATGTGTTCAAGGCCAGGCTGGATGGGGTGTTGGGCAGACTGATCTAGTGGGATGTCCCTGCCCATGGCAGAGGGTTGGAACTGGATGATCTTTAAGGTCCCTTCCAACCCAAACTGTTCTGTGATTCTATGTTAGGAGAGTTTTTTTGTCAGAAGATACTTTTTTTTATATCAAGATCTGCATTTCTTACAATGTCGTCTTCTCTGTAACCTTGTAGGGAAGCTTAAAGTCAGATGACGACCCTCCAGCTATTCCACCTCGGCAGCCGCCACCTCCAAAGGTTCAGCCTCGCGCTCCTGCTTACACGAATCCCTTCGACCAGCACAGCCCTCCTCCTCCACCCCCCCGGGACCCTCTTCCCGACACCCCCCCTCCAGTACCGCTCCGGCCGCCCGAGCACTTCATCAACTGCCCCCTAAACCTCCAGCCGCCTCCGGTTGGACGCTTGCACAGAGATCCCGACCGGTTCCGGGAGGCAAGCACCGGCCCCAGCTCTCCTGGCACTCCTCCCAGCACGCCTTCGCCCAGGGTGCTTCGCCGCTGCTGCCTGATCAGCGCCAGCCACAACAACTTGGCGCAGCCGCCTGCGCCTCCCGTCCCTCCCCGGCACAATTCCAGCCCTCAGTTACCAAAACTGCCACCAAAGACTTACAAAAGGGAGCTCTCCCACCCGCCTTTGCACAGACTGTCTTTGCTAGAGAACGCGGAAGCTCCTCAATGACCTTAGCCATAGTAGTCATTGACACTGGAATAGTATTTGTAAAGTTCCTTTTTCTTATTTATTCAAGAAAAGGCAGTGTATTTTAGTACTTTCACAAATTACGCTCTTAAAGTGCTGCTGATCAAACGAGAAAAAAAAAAAAAGGGTTTAAATTGGGAAGATCAGCCTGCATCTGGCTGACAGCGTTGCCCTCCGGTGAGCAGCAGCGTTGCCTCGGTTCACCTCCTCAGTGCCAGTACCCAAAAAAAAGTCTCTTTTGCACTGTAAACTACACTAAATGAATTCAAACTGACATCCTTTAATTGCACTGAGCCAGAAAAGATGCATCTGTGGAATTGTTTTTTTCAAATTTGAGCACTAGTGGCCTTTTTTTAATTATTATTATTATTTAAAACAATGGGATGATGACGCGACGAGGACACACGGCGTGACTGGTGTTCCACCTCTGGCCACTTGCCTCCTAACTTGGAGGCACGTGAGCGACAGCTACTGTTGTGGAATATTTTAATGCCGTGTCTTAATTGCCATTGATTTGCTGCTGGAGACAAAAAAAAAAAAAAAAAAAAAAAAAAAAAACCACACAACAAACCAAACAAGTTGAAATCTAAATACCAAAATAGTCTTGTTTACTTGGAGAAAGGATGAACAAGGACTGCCCGTCTCGGATACCAAGAAGGATCCCTAATACTTAGCATGCATCTTGTTCAGATGTGCCTTTTTGTTTTGGTAGACGAAGGTGTCTTAAGCTAAAGAGTTGTCTACTGTCGTGGAGAATGGAGCTCTGCGCCGTGCCTGTACAATTGTTCATATTGTATATTTACAGATAATGCTAATAACCTGTACAAATGTAACGACTCGAGGCCTGTAACCCAGTCTGCTGCTCTGGCAGTCCCACACGGCCAGAAGCCTTCCCTCCGCCTTCCAAACCCAATAACTTCCTTTAGCTCTCACTTAACTTCCTCATGAATCCATTTTGGGAATTGGTAGCATTTAAACCAGCAAACACTTCAAAGCTTTATTAAACTTTTTAAACTGATAAGCGAATGGAACTGTTCTTTGCCAAACAAACCCGTTTGAACTGGTGTAAGAGTGGGTCTGTGTTACTGGTAGCACTGTAGCAGCATTTATAAAGTGGCCAGAAGCCACATTTTATTTACTGGTCTGTGGCCTTTTACTGTGCTTTGTATCAGAGTTCTTAACAAGATTAATAAATCACCCCAGTCTTAATTTGTAAGAGCATGAGCAGTGCGTGTTCCTTGGAAGGACAAGGTAGGGAATTGCGTTTAGTCTTTGGCGACACACAATGCCCCAGTTTTCCGTGCTGCCAGTCTACATCCCATGCTGGGAGCAAAGCCTCAAGAAAGCCAAGCCCAACGCAGGCCAGGTCCCTGGGAGTTTAACCTTCTCCACCACTTCCTAACCCACCAGATGCCTCAGCAGAAGCATCTCCCATTTTGTCAGGCTCCTGGCTGAAGGTAGAGCACTGGGGTGGGGTTTGCAGCAGGGATAAAATAAGAGGAAACAGCCTCAAGTTGCACCAGAGGAGGTTTAGATTGGGTATTAGGAAAAATTCCTTTAGTGAAAGAGTGATGAAGCCCTGGCGGAGGCTGCCTGGGGCAGTGGTGGAGTCTCTATCCCTGGAGTGGTTCAAAATGTGTTTAGATGTAGCGCTTCAGGACACATGGCATGGTGATCTTGGAGCTCGTTTCCACCCATCACAATTCCACGATCCTATTTTATGATTTTCTTACATTAGATCACCCAACAGGGGGGTGGAGTGGTGGTGAAAATGCAGATACTAGCAGGAAGAAACTAAATGAGTTTAGTTGTGAGTTTAGCAGTGAGCTGCTGCTACGACTGAACTCTCTGGCATCTCTTGTTCTTAACAATAAGAAAAAATAAAAAGCACTAAAAATTATTTTTAAGCCTTCATTCTCTGAAGTAGCAGAAGAAAAGCTTTAAGTGTTGATGTTTCTGGGCCAGGTTACCTTATAATCTACGTTCCATTTTGAAAGAAAGAACTTTATATTCAATGTAACATTGAGTTCTTTCAGGTTTTAAAGATTATGAAGCATCTCGGTTTTAAATCTTAGTTTTTAATATTAGTTTCACAAGGTAATTTGCATAACTATCTTTGCAAATTGGTTACATGCAGTGTATTCCTATTACATTTCATAATTCCTCAAATTGGAAAGGTGCTGAGGGACATGGGTTAGTGTTTGATGGGAATGGTTGGACTCGGTGGGTCTCTTCCAACCTGGTGATTCTATGAAATGACATTCCTAGCCGTGCTTCCCATGGGTGAAATGTGACTCTTTCCTTTGCAGGAGTTAACCCGAAGTGCATAAATTGCAGCGGGATTCTGCAAAAGGACCTTTTGAATAACCTACCACACAATTAACGTGTCCTCCATATGTAACAGGAGCTGGGAAATCCACAAAGCAAGCAGCATTCACAGCCAGGGTGGCGGCAATGCAGCAGCATGAAGTACGGCCAGTTCAGTGACACGTGTTCCCAACATGACTGTTTGGCCATGGAAGTGGTCAAAGGCAGTCGGATTCCCACCAGTGAGGTTGGAGAGAATGCCAGGAGAGCAAGAAATTAACATTTCAGGTACTTCATGATTAGAGGAGAAGATGAAAAGAGAGAAAAACAAAACGCTAGAGAGGAAAAATGGGAAATTGCTGAGTTTGAAGTTGGCTTGTGTGGGAAAAGGCAGTACCCTCAGAGACGTGCAGATAAACAGATGGAATGGGAAGACAGTGATCAGCAAAGGGAACAACTTTCTGGTTGCTTCCAACAATCCTACTTTTAGTTACTGAGTTTTATTGTCTCTTCCTGCTCTGAAGCAGGAGTAACATCTCTGGGTGCTGATAAAACCCAAGAAGGGACAAAAAGAACCATCTTTTCTTTCTTTTCTTTTCCCAGATTTATTTCAGTTTTCAGAAACAAACTGCAAATCTGAATACACCTTGAACACTCCAGGGATGGGGCAGCCACCACTTCCCTGAGCAATCTCTTCCAGGGCCTCACAACTCTCAAACTGAAGAAATTCCTTCTTATCTGTCTAAATCTGCCCCTCTCCAGTTTATACCCATTGCCCCTCATCCTATCACTCCAAACCTTTGTGAACAGTCCCTCCCCAGCTTTCTCATAGCCCCTTCAGGTACTGGAGCACAAAAAACATCTTCCACATGTCCAAGGGAAAATGAAAAGCCTTTGCACTGCAAACTCAAATTCAGCTTCTTTTTTCTAAGACATTTTACAAGTTTAAATGTTAGACAAGGATGTACAACTCCCAGGATTTCTATCTCGGGCCTTTAAGTGGGACCTGCCATACAAGGACAGGCTGAGGGAGTTTGGGTTATTCAGCCTGGAGAGGAGAAGGCTCCAGGGAGACCTTGGAGCAGCTTCCAGCACTGAAAGGGGCTCCTGATTAGGGAGCGCAGGGATAGGATATAGGGGAATGGTTTTAGGCTGAAAGAGCTTAGATATGAATAAGCTTAGGTGTGATTTAGCTTAGATATGAAGAAGAAAAGTTTTCCCATGAGGTGGGGAGGCCCTGGCCCAGGTTGCTCAGGGAAGCTGTGGCTGCCCCATCCCTGGAGGTGTTCAAGGCCAGGTTGGATGGGGCTTGGAGCAACCTGATCCAGTGGGAGGTGTCCCTGCCCATGGCAGGGGTGGGACTGGATGGGCTTTGAGGTCCCTTCCAACCCAAACCATTCTGTGATTCTGTGGTTCTGTGAACCCAGCACTGAGACCTGGGGAACACCGCTTGTAACTGTAAGGAGGTTGTGGAGAGGAGGGAGCTGGGCTCTTCTCTCAAGTGACAGGGGACAGGATGAGAGGGAATGGCCTCATGCTCCACCAGGGGAGGTTTAGGCTAGACATTAGGGAAAAAAAATTCAGAGAAAGGGTCATTGGGCAGCGGAACAGGCTGCCCAGGGAGGTGGTTGATTCACTTTCCCTGGAGGGGTTTAAGCGACAGGTGGACGGGGTGCTGAGGGACATGGTTTAGCGTTTGATAGGAATGGTTGGACTCGACGATCCGGTGGGTCTCTTCCAACCTGGTGATTCTGTGGCCCTATGAGAAGTGTGTTGGGGCCCCTACAGGGTGTGTGTCACGGGCTGTCGAAGCCCATATTGGGGGCGGGAGGCGGAGCCGCTGGGGCGGTCTCGGGGCGGTCTCGGGGCGGTGCGGGGGATGCAGGGGCTGGTGCGGGAGCTGTGTCTGCGGGCCGGGCCGGCGCTGCGGTTGGGGCAGCGGGCGGTGGGCGGCGAGGGCGGCGTCGTGTGGGACGCGGCTCTGGTGCTCGCCAAGTTCCTGGAGCTGGGGGCGCCGCCGCTCGCCCAGCGCCGCGTCCTCGAGCTGGGGGCGGGAACGGGCGCCGTGGGCATCATGGCCGCGGCCCTGGGGTGAGCACAACCCTGCCCCCATCCCGCCTGCCCTCTCCCGCCCTCCCTCTCCCCCCTCCCACCTGCCCTCTCCCCCTTCCCCTCTCCCCCCCTCCCCTCTCCCCCCCTCCCTTCTCCCCCCTCCCTTCTCCCCCCTCCCTTCTCCCCCCTCCCTTCTCCCCCTCCCTTCTCCCCCCTCCCCTTTCCCCCTTCCCCTCTCCCCCCTTCCCTCTCCCCCCTTCCCTCTCCCCCCTTCCCTCTCCCCTTCCCTCTCCCCCCTCCCCTCCCCCCTCCCCTCCCCCCCTCCCCTCTTCCCCTTCTCCCCCTTCCCCCTTCTCCCCCTTCCCCCTTCTCCCCC
>JAUMJK010001925.1:0-37812 GCA_033558105.1 Coccyzus lansbergi | reverse complement strand
GGCAGACCTCGCCTGGGAGGCAGACCTCATAGAGGGCAGACCTCATAGAGGCAGACCTCGCCTGGGAGGCAGACCTCCATAGAGGCAGACCTCATAGAGGCAGACCTCGCCTGGAGGCAGACCTCATAGAGGCAGACCTCATAGAGGCAGACCTCGCCTGGGAGGCAGACCTCATAGAGGCAGACCTCATAGAGGCAGACTCATAGAGGCAGACCTCCTAGGGAGGCAGACCTCATAGAGGCAGACCTCCTAGGAGGCAGACCTCATAGAGGGCAGACCTCATAGAGGCAGACCTCATAGAGGGCAGACCGTCGCCTGGGAGGCAGACCCTGAGGCAGACCTCATAGAGGCAGACCTCATAGAGGCAGACGTCGCCTGGGAGGCAGACCTCATAGAGGCAGACCTCATAGAGGCAGACCTCATAGAGGCAGACGTCGCCTGGGAGGCAGACCTCATAGAGGCAGACCTCATAGAGGCAGACGTCGCCTGGGAGGCAGACCTCATAGAGGCAGACCTCATAGAGGCAGACGTCGCCTGGGAGGCAGACCTCATAGAGGCAGACCTCATAGAGGCAGACTCGCCTGGAGGCAGACCTCATAGAGGCAGACCTCATAGAGGCAGACGTCGCCTGGAGGCAGACCTCATAGAGGCAGACCTCATAGAGGCAGACGTCGCCTGGGAGGCAGACCTCATAGAGGCAGACCTCATAGAGGCAGACCTCATAGAGGCAGACGTCGCCTGGGAGGCAGACCTCATAGAGCAGACCTCATAGAGGCAGACCTCATAGAGGCAGACGTCGCCTGGGAGGCAGACCTCATAGAGGCAGACCTCATAGAGGCAGACCTCATAGAGGCAGACGTCGCCTGGGAGGCAGACCTCATAGAGGCAGACCTCATAGAGGCAGACGTCGCCTGGGAGGCAGACCTCATAGAGGCAGACGTCGCCTGGGAGGCAGACCTCATAGAGGCAGACCTCGCCTGAGGCAGACCTCATAGAGGCAGACCTCATAGAGGCAGACGTCGCCTGGGAGGCAGACTCATAGAGGCAGACCTCATAGAGGCAGACCTCTAGAGGCAGACCTCATAGAGGCAGACCTCATAGAGGCAGACGTCGCCTGGGAGGCAGACCTCATAGAGGCAGACCTCATAAGGCAGACCTCATAGAGGCAGACGTCGCCTGGGAGGCAGACCTCATAGAGGCAGACTCATGAGGCAGACCTCATAGAGCAGACGTCGCCTGGAGGCAGACCTCATAGAGGCAGACCTCATAGAGGCAGACGTCGCCTGGGAGGCAGACCTCATAGAGGCAGACCTCATAGAGGCAGACCTCATAGAGCGACTCATAGAGGCAGACGTCGCCTGGGAGCAGACCTCATAGAGGCAGACCTCATAGAGGCAGACCTCATAGAGCAGACGTCGCCTGGGAGGCAGACCTCATAGAGGCAGACCTCATAGAGGCAGACGTCGCCTGGGAGGCAGACCTCATAGAGGCAGACCTCATAGAGGCAGACCTCATAGAGGCAGACGTCGCCTGGGAGGCAGACCTCATAGAGGCAGACCTCATAGAGGCAGACGTCGCCTGGGAGGCAGACCTCATAGAGGCAGACCTCATAGAGGCAGACGTCCCTGGAGGCAGACCTCATAGAGGCAGACCTCATAGAGGCAGACTCGCCTGGGAGGCAGACCTCATAGAGGCAGACCTCATAGAGGCAGACCTCATAGAGGCAGACTCTGAGGCAGACCTCCCTGGGAGGCAGACCTCATAGAGGCAGACCTCATAGAGGCAGACCTCGCCTGGGAGGCAGACCTCATAGAGGCAGACCTCATAGAGGCAGACCTCATAGAGGCAGACTCGCCTGGGAGGCAGACCTCATAGAGGCAGACCTCATAGAGGCAGACTCGCCTGGGAGGCAGACCTCATAGAGGCAGACCTCATAGAGGCAGACCTCATAGAGGCAGACGTCGCCTGGGAGGCAGACCTCATAGAGGCAGACCTCATAGAGGCAGACTCGCCTGGAGGCAGACCTCATAGAGGCAGACCTCATAGAGGCAGACGTCGCCTGGGAGGCAGACCTCATAGAGGCAGACCTCATAGAGGCAGACCTCATAGAGGCAGACGTCGCCTGGGAGGCAGACCTCATAGAGGACCATAGAGGCAGACCTCATAGAGGCAGACGTCGCCTGGGAGGCAGACCTCATAGAGCAGACCTCATAGAGGCAGACCTCATAGAGGCAGACGTCGCCTTGGGAGGCAGACCTCATAGAGGCAGACCTCATAGAGGCAGACGTCGCCTGGGAGGCAGACCTCATAGAGGCAGACCTCATAGAGGCAGACTCGCCTGGAGGCAGACCTCATAGAGGCAGACCTCATAGAGGCAGACTCGCCTGGGAGGCAGACCTCATAGAGGCAGACCTCATAGAGGCAGACCTCATAGAGGCAGACGTCGCCTGGGAGGCAGACCTCATAGAGGCAGACCTCATAGAGGCAGACTCATAGAGGCAGACGTCGCCTGGGAGGCAGACCTCATAGAGGCAGACCTCATAGAGGCAGACCTCATAGAGGCAGACGTCGCCTGGGAGGCAGACCTCATAGAGGCAGACCTCATAGAGGCAGACGTCGCCTGGGAGGCAGACCTCATAGAGGCAGACCTCATAGAGGCAGACGTCGCCTGGGAGGCAGACCTCATAGAGGCAGACCTCATAGAGGCAGACGTCGCCTGGGAGGCAGACCTCATAGAGGCAGACCTCATAGAGGCAGACGTCGCCTGGGAGGCAGACCTCATAGAGGCAGACCTCATAGAGGCAGACCCTGGCAGACCTCATAGAGGCAGACGTCGCCTGGGAGGCAGACCTCATAGAGGCAGACCTCATAGAGGCAGACGTCGCCTGGGAGGCAGACCTCATAGAGGCAGACCTCATAGAGGCAGACCGAGTCGCCTGGGAGGCAGACCTCATAGAGGCAGACGTCGCCTGGAGGCAGACCTCATAGAGGCAGACCTCATAGAGGCAGACGTCGCCTGGGAGGCAGACCTCATAGGGCAGACCTCATGAGGCAGACTCAGAGAGGCAGACCTCATAGAGGCAGACGTCGCCTGGGAGGCAGACCTCATAGAGGCAACTCATAGAGGCAGACCTCATAGAGGCAGACGTCGCCTGGGAGGCAGACCTCATAGAGGCAGACCTCATAGAGGCAGACGTCGCCTGGAGGCAGACCTCATAGAGGCAGACCTCATAGAGGCAGACCTCATAGAGGCAGACGTCGCCTGGGAGGCAGACCTCATAGAGGCAGACCTCATAGAGGCAGACCTCATAGAGGCAGACGTCGCCTGGGAGGCAGACCTCATAGAGGCAGACCTCATAGAGGCAGACCTCATAGAGGCAGACGTCGCCTGGAGGCAGACCTCATAGAGGCAGACCTCATAGAGGCAGACCTCATAGAGGCAGACTCGCCTGGGAGGCAGACCTCATAGAGGCAGACCTCATAGAGGCAGACGTCGCCTGGGAGGCAGACCTCATAGAGGCAGACCTCATAGAGGCAGACCTCATAGAGGCAGACGTCGCCTGGGAGGCAGACCTCATAGAGCAGACTCATAGAGGCAGCCTGACCATAGAGGCAGACCTCATAGAGGCAGACGTCGCCTGGGAGGCAGACCTCATAGAGGCAGACCTCATAGAGGCAGACCTCATAGAGGCAGACGTCGCCTGGGAGGCAGACCTCATAGAGGCAGACCTCATAGAGGCAGACCTCATAGAGGCAGACGTCGCCTGGGAGGCAGACCTCATAGAGGCAGACCTCATAGAGGCAGACCTCATAGAGGCAGACGTCGCCTGGAGGCAGACCTCATAGAGGCAGACCTCATAGAGGCAGACGTCGCCTGGGAGGCAGACCTCATAGAGGCAGACCTCATAGAGGCAGACCTCGCCTGGAGGCAGACCTCATAGAGGCAGACCTCATAGAGGCAGACGTCGCCTGGGAGGCAGACCTCATAGAGGCAGACCTCATAGAGGCAGACCTCATAGAGGCAGACGTCGCCTGGGAGGCAGACCTCATAGAGGCAGACGTCGCCTGGAGGCAGACCTCATAGAGGCAGACGTCGCCTGGGAGGCAGACCTCATAGAGGCAGACCTCATAGAGGCAGACGTCGCCTGGGAGGCAGACCTCATAGAGGCAGACCTCATAGAGGCAGACGTCGCCTGGGAGGCAGACCTCATAGAGGCAGACCTCATAGAGGCAGACGTCGCCTGGGAGGCAGACCTCATAGAGGCAGACCTCATAGAGGCAGACGTCGCCTGGGAGGCAGACCTCATAGAGGCAGACCTCATAGAGGCAGACGTCGCCTGGGAGGCAGACCTCATAGAGGCAGACCTCATAGAGGCAGACGCGCATGAGGCAGACCTCATGAGGCAGACCTCATAGAGGCAGACGTCGCCTGGGAGGCAGACCTCATAGAGGCAGACCTCATAGAGGCAGACCTCATATCATAGAGGCAGACGTCGCCTGGGAGGCAGACCTCATAGAGGCAGACCTCATAGAGGCAGACCTCATAGAGGCAGACGTCGCCTGGGAGGCAGACCTCATAGAGGCAGACCTCATAGAGGCAGACCTCATAGAGGCAGACGTCGCCTGGGAGGCAGACCTCATAGAGGCAGACCTCATAGAGGCAGACGTCGCCTGGGAGGCAGACCTCATAGAGGCAGACGTCCTGGAGGCAGACCTCATAGAGGCAGACGTCGCCTGGGAGGCAGACCTCATAGAGGCAGACCTCATAGAGGCAGACGTCGCCTGGGAGGCAGACCTCATAGAGGCAGACCTCATAGAGGCAGACGTCGCCTGGGAGGCAGACCTCATAGAGGCAGACCTCATAGAGGCAGACCTCATAGAGGCAGACGTCGCCTGGGAGGCAGACTCATAGAGGCAGACCTCATAGAGGCAGACGTCGCCTGGAGGCAGACCTCATAGAGGCAGACTCATAGAGGCAGACGTCGCCTGGGAGGCAGACCTCATAGAGGCAGACCTCATAGAGGCAGACCTCATAGAGGCAGACGTCGCCTGGGAGGCAGACCTCATAGAGGCAGACCTCATAGAGGCAGACCTCATAGAGGCAGACGTCGCCTGGGAGGCAGACCTCATAGAGGCAGACCTCATAGAGGCAGACCTCATAGAGGCAGACGTCGCCTGGGAGGCAGACCTCATAGAGCAGACCTCATAGAGGCAGACGTCGCCTGGGAGGCAGACCTCATAGAGGCAGACCTCATAGAGGCAGACTCATAGAGGCAGACGTCGCCTGGGAGGCAGACCTCATAGAGGCAGACCTCATAGAGGCAGACGTCGCCTGGGAGGCAGACCTCATAGAGGCAGACCTCATAGAGGCAGACGCCTGAGGCAGACCTCATAGAGGCAGACCTCATAGAGGCAGACGTCGCCTGGGAGGCAGACCTCATAGAGGCAGACCTCATAGAGGCAGACCTCATAGAGGCAGACGTCGCCTGGGAGGCAGACCTCATAGAGGCAGACCTCATAGAGGCAGACGTCGCCTGGAGGCAGACCTCATAGAGGCAGACCTCATAGAGGCAGACGTCGCCTGGGGCAGACCTCATAGAGGCAGACCTCATAGAGGCAGACGTCGCCTGGGAGGCAGACCTCATAGAGGCAGACCTCATAGAGGCAGACGTCGCCTGGAGCAGACCTCATAGAGGCAGACGTCGCCTGGAGGCAGACCTCATAGAGGCAGACGTCGCCTGGGAGGCAGACCTCATAGAGGCAGACGTCGCCTGGGAGGCAGACCTCATAGAGGCAGACCTCATAGAGGCAGACCTCATAGAGGCAGACGTCGCCTGGGAGGCAGACCTCATAGAGGCAGACCTCATAGAGGCAGACCTCATAGAGGCAGACGTCGCCTGGGAGGCAGACCTCATAGAGGCAGACCTCATAGAGGCAGACCTCATAGAGGCAGACGTCGCCTGGGGAGGCAGACCTCATAGAGGCAGACGTCCCTGGAGGCAGACCTCACAGAGGCAGACCTCATAGAGGCAGACCTCATAGAGGCAGACGTCGCCTGGGAGGCAGACCTCATAGAGGCAGACGTCGCCTGGAGGCAGACCTCATAGAGGCAGACGTCGCCTGGGAGGCAGACCTCATAGAGGCAGACCTCATAGAGGCAGACGTCGCCTGGGAGGCAGACCTCATAGAGGCAGACCTCATAGAGGCAGACCTCATAGAGGCAGACGTCGCCTGGGAGGCAGACCTCATAGAGGCAGACGTCGCCTGGGAGGCAGACCTCATAGAGGCAGACCTCATAGAGGCAGACGTCGCCTGGAGGCAGACCTCATAGAGGCAGACCTCATAGAGGCAGACTCTAGAGGCAGACCTCATAGAGGCAGACGTCGCCTGGGAGGCAGACCTCATAGAGGCAGACCTCATAGAGGCAGACCTCATAGAGGCAGACCTCGCCTGGAGGCAGACCTCATAGAGGCAGACCTCATAGAGGCAGACGTCGCCTGGGAGGCAGACCTCATAGAGGCAGACCTCATAGAGGCAGACCTCATAGAGGCAGACCTCGCCTGGGAGGCAGACCTCATAGAGGCAGACCTCATAGAGGCAGACGTCGCCTGGGAGGCAGACCTCATAGAGGCAGACCTCATAGAGGCAGACCTCATAGAGGCAGACGTCGCCTGGGAGGCAGACCTCATAGAGGCAGACCTCATAGAGGCAGACCTCATAGAGGCAGACGTCGCCTGGGAGGCAGACCTCATAGAGGCAGACCTCATAGAGGCAGACGTCGCCTGGGAGGCAGACCTCATAGAGGCAGACCTCATAGAGGCAGACCTCATAGAGGCAGACTCGCCTGGGAGGCAGACCTCATAGAGGCAGACCTCATAGAGGCAGACTCGCCTGGAGGCAGACCTCATAGAGGCAGACCTCATAGAGGCAGACCTCGCTGGAGAGGCAGACCTCATAGAGGCAGACCTAGGCAGACGTCGCCTGGGAGGCAGACCTCATAGAGGCAGACCTCATAGAGGCAGACGTCGCCTGGGAGGCAGACCTCATAGAGGCAGACCTCATAGAGGCAGACGTCGCCTGGGAGGCAGACCTCATAGAGGCAGACCTCATAGAGGCAGACCTCATAGAGGCAGACGTCGCCTGGGAGGCAGACCTCATAGAGGCAGACCTCATAGAGGCAGACCTCATAGAGGCAGACGTCGCCTGGGAGGCAGACCTCATAGAGGCAGACCTCATAGAGGCAGACCTCATAGAGGCAGACGTCGCCTGGGAGGCAGACCTCATAGAGGCAGACCTCATAGAGGCAGACGTCGCCTGGGAGGCAGACCTCATAGAGGCAGACGTCGCCTGGGAGGCAGACCTCATAGAGGCAGACGTCGCCTGGGAGGCAGACCTCATAGAGGCAGACCTCATAGAGGCAGACGTCGCCTGGGAGGCAGACCTCATAGAGGCAGACCTAATAGAGGCAGACCTCGCCTGGGAGGCAGACCTCATAGAGGCAGACCTCATAGAGGCAGACCTCATAGAGGCAGACGTCGCCTGGGAGGCAGACCTCATAGAGGCAGACCTCATAGAGGCAGACGTCGCCTGGGAGGCAGACCTCATAGAGGCAGACCTCATAGAGGCAGACGTCGCCTGGGAGGCAGACCTCATAGAGGCAGACCTCATAGAGGCAGACCTCATAGAGGCAGACGTCGCCTGGGAGGCAGACCTCATAGAGGCAGACCTCATAGAGGCAGACGTCGCCTGGGAGGCAGACCTCATAGAGGCAGACCTCATAGAGGCAGACCTCATAGAGGCAGACGTCGCCTGGGAGGCAGACCTCATAGAGGCAGACCTCATAGAGGCAGACGTCGCCTGGGAGGCAGACCTCATAGAGGCAGACCTCATAGAGGCAGACGTCGCCTGGGAGGCAGACCTCATAGAGGCAGACCTCATAGAGGCAGACGTCGCATGGGAGGCAGACCTCATAGAGGCAGACCTCATAGAGGCAGACCTCATAGAGGCAGGCGTCGCCTGGGAGGCAGACCTCATAGAGGCAGACCTCATAGAGGCAGACGTCGCCTGGGAGGCAGACCTCATAGAGGCAGACCTCATAGAGGCAGACCTCATAGAGGCAGACGTCGCCTGGGAGGCAGACCTCATAGAGGCAGACCTCATAGAGGCAGACGTCGCCTGGGAGGCAGACCTCATAGAGGCAGACCTCATAGAGGCAGACGTCGCCTGGGAGGCAGACCTCATAGAGGCAGACCTCATAGAGGCAGACGTCGCCTGGGAGGCAGACCTCATAGAGGCAGACCTCATAGAGGCAGACGTCGCCTGGGAGGCAGACCTCATAGAGGCAGACGTCGCCTGGGAGGCAGACCTCATAGAGGCAGACGTCGCCTGGGAGGCAGACCTCATAGAGGCAGACGTCGCCTGGGAGGCAGACCTCATAGAGGCAGACCTCATAGAGGCAGACCTCATAGAGGCAGACGTCGCCTGGGAGGCAGACCTCATAGAGGCAGACCTCATAGAGGCAGACCTCATAGAGGCAGACGTCGCCTGGGAGGCAGACCTCATAGAGGCAGACCTCATAGAGGCAGACCTCATAGAGGCAGACGTCGCCTGGGAGGCAGACCTCATAGAGGCAGACGTCGCCTGGGAGGCAGACCTCACAGAGGCAGACCTCATAGAGGCAGACCTCATAGAGGCAGACGTCGCCTGGGAGGCAGACCTCATAGAGGCAGACGTCGCCTGGGAGGCAGACCTCATAGAGGCAGACGTCGCCTGGGAGGCAGACCTCATAGAGGCAGACCTCATAGAGGCAGACGTCGCCTGGGAGGCAGACCTCATAGAGGCAGACCTCATAGAGGCAGACCTCATAGAGGCAGACGTCGCCTGGGAGGCAGACCTCATAGAGGCAGACCTCATAGAGGCAGACCTCATAGAGGCAGACGTCGCCTAGGAGGCAGACCTCATAGAGGCAGACGTCGCCTGGGAGGCAGACCTCATAGAGGCAGACCTCATAGAGGCAGACGTCGCCTGGGAGGCAGACCTCATAGAGGCAGACGTCGCCTGGGAGGCAGACCTCATAGAGGCAGACCTCATAGAGGCAGACGTCGCCTGGGAGGCAGACCTCATAGAGGCAGACCTCATAGAGGCAGACCTCAGAGAGGCAGACCTCATAGAGGCAGACCTCATAGAGGCAGACCTCATAGAGGCAGACGTCGCCTGGGAGGCAGACCTCATAGAGGCAGACGTCGCCTGGGAGGCAGACCTCATAGAGGCAGACCTCAAAGAGGCAGACGTCGCCTGGGAGGCAGACCTCATAGAGGCAGACCTCATAGAGGCAGACCTCGTAGAGGCAGACGTCGCCTGGGAGGCAGACCTCATAGAGGCAGACCTCATAGAGGCAGACCTCATAGAGGCAGACGTCGCCTGGGAGGCAGACCTCATAGAGGCAGACCTCATAGAGGCAGACCTCATAGAGGCAGACGTCGCCTGGGAGGCAGACCTCATAGAGGCAGACGTCGCCTGGGAGGCAGACCTCATAGAGGCAGACGTCGCCTGGGAGGCAGACCTCATAGAGGCAGACGTCGCCTGGGAGGCAGACCTCATAGAGGCAGACGTCGCCTGGGAGGCAGACCTCATAGAGGCAGACGTCGCCTGGGAGGCAGACCTCATAGAGGCAGACGTCGCCTGGGAGGCAGACCTCATAGAGGCAGACCTCATAGAGGCAGACCTCATAGAGGCAGACGTCGCCTGGGAGGCAGACCTCATAGAGGCAGACGTCATAGAGGCAGACCTCATAGAGGCAGACGTCGCCTGGGAGGCAGACCTCATAGAGGCAGACCTCATAGAGGCAGACCTCATAGAGGCAGACGTCGCCTGGGAGGCAGACCTCATAGAGGCAGACGTCGCCTGGGAGGCAGACCTCATAGAGGCAGACGTCGCCTGGGAGGCAGACCTCATAGAGGCAGACGTCGCCTGGGAGGCAGACCTCATAGAGGCAGACGTCGCCTGGGAGGCAGACCTCATAGAGGCAGACCTCATAGAGGCAGACCACATAGAGGCAGACGTCGCCTGGGAGGCAGACCTCATAGAGGCAGACCTCATAGAGGCAGATCTCATAGAGGCAGATGTCGCCTGGGAGGCAGACCTCATAGAGGCAGACCTCATAGAGGCAGACCTCATAGAGGCAGACGTCGCCTGGGAGGCAGACCTCATAGAGGCAGACGTCGCCTGGGAGGCAGACCTCATAGAGGCAGACCTCATAGAGGCAGACCTCATAGAGGCAGACGTCGCCTGGGAGGCAGACCTCATAGAGGCAGACGTCGCCTGGGAGGCAGACCTCATAGAGGCAGACGTCGCCTGGGAGGCAGACCTCATAGAGGCAGACCTCATAGAGGCAGACGTCGCCTGGGAGGCAGACCTCATAGAGGCAGACCTCATAGAGGCAGACCTCATAGAGGCAGACGTCGCCTGGGAGGCAGACCTCATAGAGGCAGACGTCGCCTGGGAGGCAGACCTCATAGAGGCAGACGTCGCCTGGGAGGCAGACCTCATAGAGGCAGACCTCATAGAGTCAGACGTCGCCTGGGAGGCAGACCTCATAGAGGCAGACCTCATAGAGGCAGACCTCAGAGAGGCAGACCTCATAGAGGCAGACCTCATAGAGGCAGACCTCATAGAGGCAGACGTCGCCTGGGAGGCAGACCTCATAGAGGCAGACCTCATAGAGGCAGACCTCATAGAGGCAGACGTCGCCTGGGAGGCAGACCTCATAGAGGCAGACCTCATAGAGGCAGACGTCGCCTGGGAGGCAGACCTCATAGAGGCAGACCTCATAGAGGCAGACGTCGCCTGGGAGGCAGACCTCATAGAGGCAGACCTCATAGAGGCAGACGTCGCCTGGGAGGCAGACCTCATAGAGGCAGACCTCATAGAGGCAGACGTCGCCTGGGAGGCAGACCTCATAGAGGCAGACCTCATAGAGGCAGACGTCGCCTGGGAGGCAGACCTCATAGAGGCAGACCTCATAGAGGCAGACGTCGCCTGGGAGGCAGACCTCATAGAGGCAGACCTCATAGAGGCAGACGTCGCCTGGGAGGCAGACCTCATAGAGGCAGACCTCATAGAGGCAGACGTCGCCTGGGAGGCAGACCTCATAGAGGCAGACCTCATAGAGGCAGACGTCGCCTGGGAGGCAGACCTCATAGAGGCAGACCTCATAGAGGCAGACGTCGCCTGGGAGGCATACCTCATTGAGGCAGACCTCATAGAGGAAGACGTCGCCTGGGAGGCAGACCTCATAGAGGCAGACCTCATAGAGGCACACGTCGCCTGGGAGGCAGACCTCATAGAGGCAGACCTCATAAAGGCAGACGTCGCCTGGGAGGCAGACCTCATAGAGGCAGACCTCATAGAGGCAGACGTCGCCTGGGAGGCAGACCTCATAGAGGCAGACCTCATAGAGGCAGACGTCGCCTGGGAGGCAGACCTCATAGAGGCAGACCTCATAGAGGCAGACGTCGCCTGGGAGGCAGACCTCATAGAGGCAGACCTCATAGAGGCAGACCTCATAGAGGCAGACGTCGCCTGGGAGGCAGACCTCATAGAGGCAGACCTCATAGAGGCAGACGTCGCCTGGGAGTCAGACCTCATAGAGGCAGACCTCATAGAGGCAGACGTCGCCTGGGAGGCAGACCTCATAGAGGCAGACCTCATAAAGGCAGACGTCGCCTGGGAGGCAGACCTCATAGAGGCAGACCTCATAGAGGCAGACCTCATAGACGCAGACGTCGCCTGGGAGGCAGACCTCATAGAGGCAGACCTCATAGAGGCAGACGTCGCCTGGGAGGCAGACCTCATAGAGGCAGACCTCATAGAGGCAGACGTCGCCTGGGAGGCAGACCTCATAGAGGCAGACCTCATAGAGGCAGACGTCGCCTGGGAGGCAGAGCTCATAGAGGCAGACGTCGCCTGGGAGGCAGACCTCATAGAGGCAGACCTCATAGAGGCAGACGTCGCCTGGGAGGCAGACCTCATAGAGGCAGACCTCATAGAGGCAGACGTCGCCTGGGAGGCAGACCTCATAGAGGCAGACCTCATAGAGGCAGACGTCGCCTGGGAGGCAGACCTCATAGAGGCAGACCTCATAGAGGCAGACGTCGCCTGGGAGGCAGACCTCATAGAGGCAGACCTCATAGAGGCAGACGTCGCCTGGGAGGCAGACCTCATAGAGGCAGACCTCATAGAGGCAGACCTCATAGAGGCAGACGTCGCCTGGGAGGCAGACCTCATAGAGGCAGACCTCATAGAGGCAGACGTCGCCTGGGAGTCAGACCTCATAGAGGCAGACCTCATAGAGGCAGACGTCGCCTGGGAGGCAGACCTCATAGAGGCAGACCTCATAAAGGCAGACGTCGCCTGGGAGGCAGACCTCATAGAGGCAGACCTCATAGAGGCAGACCTCATAGAGGCAGACGTCGCCTGGGAGGCAGACCTCATAGAGGCAGACCTCATAGAGGCAGACGTCGCCTGGGAGGCAGACCTCATAGAGGCAGACCTCATAGAGGCAGACCTCGCCTGGGAGGCAGACCTCATAGAGGCAGACCTCATAGAGGCAGACGTCGCCTGGGAGGCAGACCTCATAGAGGCAGACGTCGCCTGGGAGGCAGACCTCATAGAGGCAGACCTCATAGAGGCAGACGTCGCCTGGGAGGCAGACCTCATAGAGGCAGACCTCATAGAGGCAGACGTCGCCTGGGAGGCAGACCTCATAGAGGCAGACCTCATAGAGGCAGACGTCGCCTGGGAGGCAGACCTCATAGAGGCAGACCTCATAGAGGCAGACGTCGCCTGGGAGGCAGACCTCATAGAGGCAGACCTCATAGAGGCAGACGTCGCCTGGGAGGCAGACCTCATAGAGGCAGACCTCATAGAGGCAGACCTCATAGAGGCAGACGTCGCCTGGGAGGCAGACCTCATAGAGGCAGACCTCATAGAGGCAGACCTCATAGAGGCAGACGTCGCCTGGGAGGCAGACCTCATAGAGGCAGACCTCATAGAGGCAGACGTCGCCTGGGAGGCAGACCTCATAGAGGCAGACCTCATAGAGGCAGACGTCGCCTGGGAGGCAGACCTCATAGAGGCAGACCTCATAGAGACAGACGTCGCCTGGGAGGCAGACCTCATAGAGGCAGGCCTCATAGAGGCAGACGTCGCCTGGGAGGCAGACCTCATAGAGGCAGACCTCATAGAGGCAGACCTCATAGAGGCAGACGTCGCCTGGGAGGCAGACCTCATAGAGGCAGACCTCATAGAGGCAGACCTCATAGAGGCAGACGTCGCCTGGGAGGCTGACCTCATAGAGGCAGACCTCATAGAGGCAGACGTCGCCTGGGAGGCAGACCTCATAGAGGCAGACCTCATAGAGGCAGACGTCGCCTGGGAGGCAGACCTCATAGAGGCAGACCTCATAGAGGCAGACGTCGCCTGGGAGGCAGACCTCATAGAGGCAGACCTCATAGAGGCAGACGTCGCCTGGGAGGCAGACGTCATAGAGGCAGACCTCATAGAGGCAGACCTCATAGAGGCAGACGTCGTCTGGGAGGCAGACCTCATAGAGGCAGACCTCATAGAGGCAGACCTCATAGAGGCAGACCTCGCCTGGGAGGCACACCTCATAGAGGCAGACCTCATAGAGGCAGACCTCATAGAGGCAGAACTCATAGAGGCAGACGTCGCCTGGGAGGCAGACCTCATAGAGGCAGACGTCGCCTGGGAGGCAGACCTCATAGAGGCAGACGTCGCCTGGGAGGCAGACCTCATAGAGGCAGACGTCGCCTGGGAGGCAGACCTCATAGAGGCAGACCTCATAGAGGCAGACCTCGCCTGGGAGGCAGACCTCATAGAGGCAGACCTCATAGAGGCAGACCTCATAGAGGCAGACGTCTCCTGGGAGGGAGACCTCATAGAGGCAGACGTCGCCTGGGAGGCAGACCTCATAGAGGCAGACGTCGCCTGGGAGGCAGACCTCATAGAGGCAGACGTCGACTGGGAGGCAGACCTCATAGAGGCAGACCTCATAGAGGCAGATCTCATAGAGGCAGACGTCGCCTGGGAGGCAGACCTCATAGAGGCAGACGTCGCCTGGGAGGCAGACCTCATAGAGGCAGACGTCGCCTGGGAGGCAGACCTCATAGAGGCAGACCTCATAGAGGCAGACCTCATAGAGGCAGACGTCGCCTGGGAGGCAGACCTCATAGAGGCAGACCTCATAGAGGCAGACCTCATAGAGGCAGACGTCGCCTGGGAGGCAGACCTCATAGAGGCAGATGTCGCCTGGGAGGCAGACCTCATAGAGGCAGACGTCGCCTGGGAGGCAGACCTCATAGAGGCAGACGTCGCCTGGGAGGCAGACCTCATAGAGGCAGACCTCATAGAGGCAGACCTCATAGAGGCAGACGTCGCCTGGGAGGCAGACCTCATAGAGGCAGACGTCGCCTGGGAGGCAGACCTCATAGAGGCAGACCTCATAGAGGCAGACGTCGCCTGGGAGGCAGACCTCATAGAGGCAGACCTCATAGAGGCAGACGTCGCCTGGGAGGCAGACCTCATATAGGCAGACCTCATAGAGGCAGACGTCGCCTGGGAGGCAGACCTCATAGAGGCAGACCTCATAGAGGCAGACGTCGCCTGGGAGGCAGACCTCATAGAGGCAGACCTCATAGAGGCAGACCTCATAGAGGCAGACGTCGCCTGGGAGGCAGACCTCATAGAGGCAGACCTCATAGAGGCAGACGTCGCCTGGGAGGCAGACCTCATAGAGGCAGACCTCATAGAGGCAGACGTCGCCTGGGAGGCAGACCTCATAGAGGCAGACCTCATAGAGGCAGACGTCGCCTGGGAGGCAGACCTCATAGAGGCAGACCTCATAGAGGCAGACCTCATAGAGGCAGACGTCGCCTGGGAGGCAGACCTCATAGAGGCAGACGTCGCCTGGGAGGCAGACCTCATAGAGGCAGACGTCGCCTGGGAGGCAGACCTCATAGAGGCAGACCTCATAGAGGCAGACGTCGCCTGGGAGGCAGACCTCATAGAGGCAGACCTCATAGAGGCAGACCTCATAGAGGCAGACGTCGCCTGGGAGGCAGACCTCATAGAGGCAGACGTCGCCTGGGAGGCAGACCTCATAGAGGCAGACGTCGCCTGGGAGGCAGACCTCATAGAGGCAGACCTCATAGAGTCAGACGTCGCCTGGGAGGCAGACCTCATAGAGGCAGACCTCATAGAGGCAGACCTCAGAGAGGCAGACCTCATAGAGGCAGACCTCATAGAGGCAGACCTCATAGAGGCAGACGTCGCCTGGGAGGCAGACCTCATAGAGGCAGACCTCATAGAGGCAGACCTCATAGAGGCAGACGTCGCCTGGGAGGCAGACCTCATAGAGGCAGAACTCATAGAGGCAGACGTCGCCTGGGAGGCAGACCTCATAGAGGCAGACCTCATAGAGGCAGACGTCGCCTGGGAGGCAGACCTCATAGAGGCAGACCTCATAGAGGCAGACGTCGCCTGGGAGGCAGACCTCATAGAGGCAGACCTCATAGAGGCAGACGTCGCCTGGGAGGCAGACCTCATAGAGGCAGACCTCATAGAGGCAGACGTCGCCTGGGAGGCAGACCTCATAGAGGCAGACCTCATAGAGGCAGACGTCGCCTGGGAGGCAGACCTCATAGAGGCAGACCTCATAGAGGCAGACGTCGCCTGGGAGGCAGACCTCATAGAGGCAGACCTCATAGAGGCAGACGTCGCCTGGGAGGCAGACCTCATAGAGGCAGACCTCATAGAGGCAGACGTCGCCTGGGAGGCAGACCTCATAGAGGCAGACGTCGCCTGGGAGGCAGAACTCATTGAGGCAGACCTCATAGAGGCAGACGTCGCCTGGGAGGCAGACCTCATAGAGGCAGACCTCATAGAGGCAGACGTCGCCTGGGAGGCAGACCTCATAGAGGCAGACCTCATAGAGGCAGACGTCGCCTGGGAGGCAGACCTCATAGAGGCAGACCTCATAGAGGCAGACGTCGCCTGGGAGGCAGACCTCATAGAGGCAGACCTCATAGAGGCAGACGTCGCCTGGGAGGCAGACCTCATAGAGGCAGACCTCATAGAGGCAGACGTCGCCTGGGAGGCAGACCTCATAGAGGCAGACCTCATAGAGGCAGACCTCATAGAGGCAGACGTCGCCTGGGAGGCAGACCTCATAGAGGCAGACCTCATAGAGGCAGACGTCGCCTGGGAGTCAGACCTCATAGAGGCAGACCTCATAGAGGCAGACGTCGCCTGGGAGGCAGACCTCATAGAGGCAGACCTCATAGAGGCAGACGTCGCCTGGGAGGCAGACCTCATAGAGGCAGACCTCATAGAGGCAGACCTCATAGACGCAGACGTCGCCTGGGAGGCAGACCTCATAGAGGCAGACCTCATAGAGGCAGACGTCGCCTGGGAGGCAGACCTCATAGAGGCAGACCTCATAGAGGCAGACGTCGCCTGGGAGGCAGACCTCATAGAGGCAGACCTCATAGAGGCAGACGTCGCCTGGGAGGCAGACCTCATAGAGGCAGACGTCGCCTGGGAGGCAGACCTCATAGAGGCAGACCTCATAGAGGCAGACGTCGCCTGGGAGGCAGACCTCATAGAGGCAGACCTCATAGAGGCAGACGTCGCCTGGGAGGCAGACCTCATAGAGGCAGACCTCATAGAGGCAGACGTCGCCTGGGAGGCAGACCTCATAGAGGCAGACCTCATAGAGGCAGACGTCGCCTGGGAGGCAGACCTCATAGAGGCAGACCTCATAGAGGCAGACGTCGCCTGGGAGGCAGACCTCATAGAGGCAGACCTCATAGAGGCAGACCTCATAGAGGCAGACGTCGCCTGGGAGGCAGACCTCATAGAGGCAGACCTCATAGAGGCAGACGTCGCCTGGGAGGCAGACCTCATAGAGGCAGACCTCATAGAGGCAGACGTCGCCTGGGAGGCAGACCTCATAGAGGCAGACCTCATAGAGGCAGACGTCGCCTGGGAGGCAGACCTCATAGAGGCAGACCTCATAGAGGCAGACCTCATAGAGGCAGACGTCGCCTGGGAGGCAGACCTCATAGAGGCAGACCTCATAGAGGCAGACGTCGCCTGGGAGGCAGACCTCATAGAGGCAGACCTCATAGAGGCAGACTTCGCCTGGGAGGCAGACCTCATAGAGGCAGACCTCATAGAGGCAGACGTCGCCTGGGAGGCAGACCTCATAGAGGCAGACGTCGCCTGGGAGGCAGACCTCATAGAGGCAGACCTCATAGAGGCAGACGTCGCCTGGGAGGCAGACCTCATAGAGGCAGACCTCATAGAGGCAGACGTCGCCTGGGAGGCAGACCTCATAGAGGCAGACCTCATAGAGGCAGACGTCGCCTGGGAGGCAGACCTCATAGAGGCAGACCTCATAGAGGCAGACGTCGCCTGGGAGGCAGACCTCATAGAGGCAGACCTCATAGAGGCAGACGTCGCCTGGGAGGCAGACCTCATAGAGGCAGACCTCATAGAGGCAGACGTCGCCTGGGAGGCAGACCTCATAGAGGCAGACCTCATAGAGGCAGACCTCATAGAGGCAGACGTCGCCTGGGAGGCAGACCTCATAGAGGCAGACCTCATAGAGGCAGACGTCGCCTGGGAGGCAGACCTCATAGAGGCAGACCTCATAGAGGCAGACGTCGCCTGGGAGGCAGACCTCATAGAGGCAGACCTCATAGAGGCAGACGTCGCCTGGGAGGCAGACCTCATAGAGGCAGACGTCGCCTGGGAGGCAGACCTCATAGAGGCAGACCTCATAGAGGCAGACCTCATAGAGGCAGACGTCGCCTGGGAGGCAGACCTCATAGAGGCAGACCTCATAGAGGCAGACCTCATAGAGGCAGACGTCGCCTGGGAGGCAGACCTCATAGAGGCAGACCTCATAGAGGCAGACGTCGCCTGGGAGGCAGACCTCATAGAGGCAGACCTCATAGAGGCAGACCTCATAGAGGCAGACGTCGCCTGGGAGGCAGACCTCATAGAGGCAGACCTCATAGAGGCAGACGTCGCCTGGGAGGCAGACCTCATAGAGGCAGACCTCATAGAGGCAGACGTCGCCTGGGAGGCAGACCTCATAGAGGCAGACCTCATAGAGGCAGACGTCGCCTGGCAGGACCTCATAGAGGCAGACCTCGCCTGGGAGGCAGACCTCATAGAGGCAGACCTCATAGAGGCAGACGTCGCCTGGGAGGCAGACCTCATAGAGGCAGACCTCATAGAGGCAGACGTCGCCTGGGAGGCAGACCTCATAGAGGCAGACCTCATAGAGGCAGACGTCGCCTGGGAGGCAGACCTCATAGAGGCAGACCTCATAGAGGCAGACGTCGCCTGGGAGGCAGACCTCATAGAGGCAGACGTCGCCTGGAGGCAGACCTCATAGAGGCAGACCTCATAGAGGCAGACGTCGCCTGGGAGGCAGACCTCATAGAGGCAGACGTCGCCTGGAGGCAGACCTCATAGAGGCAGACGTCGCCTGGGAGGCAGACCTCATAGAGGCAGACCTCATAGAGGCAGACGTCGCCTGGGAGGCAGACCTCATAGAGGCAGACCTCATAGAGGGCAGACGTCGGCCTGGGAGGCAGACCTCATAGAGGCAGACCTCATAGAGGCAGACCTCATAGAGGCAGACCTCATAGAGGCAGACGTCGCCTGGGAGGCAGACGCTCATAGAGGCAGACCTCATAGAGGCAGACCTCATAGAGGCAGACGTCGCCTGGGAGGCAGACCTCATAGAGGCAGACTTCGCCTGGGAGGCAGACCTCATAGAGGCAGACGTCGCCTGGGAGGCAGACCTCATAGAGGCAGACGTCGCCTGGAGGCAGACCTCATAGAGGCAGACGTCGCCTGAGAGGCAGACCTCATAGAGGCAGACGTCGCCTGGGAGGCAGACCTCATAGAGGCAGACGTCGCCTGGGAGGCAGACCTCATAGAGGCAGACCTCATAGAGGGCAGACGTCGCCTGGGAGGCAGACCTCATAGAGGCAGACGTCGCCTGGGAGGCAGACCTCATAGAGGCAGACGTCGCCTGGGAGGCAGACCTCATAGAGGCAGACCTCATAGAGGCAGACGTCGCCTGGGAGGCAGACCTCATAGAGGCAGACCTCATAGAGGCAGGAGGCGCTTGAGGCAGACGTCGCTAGGAGGCAGACCTCATAGAGGCAGACCTCATAGAGGCAGACGTCGCCTGGAGGCAGACCTCATAGAGGCAGACGCTCATAGGAGGCAGACCTCATAGAGGCAGACGTCGCCTGGGAGGCAGACCTCATAGAGGCAGACGTCGCCTGGGAGGCAGACCTCATAGAGGCAGACGTCGCCTGGGAGGCAGACCTCATAGAGGCAGACGTCGCCTGGGAGGCAGACCTCATAGAGGCAGACGTCGCCTGGGAGGCAGACCTCATAGAGGCAGACGTCGCCTGGGAGGCAGACCTCATAGAGGCAGACGTCGCCTGGGAGGCAGACCTCATAGAGGCAGACCTCATAGAGGCAGACGTCGCCTGGGAGGCAGACCTCATAGAGGCAGACCTCATAGAGGCAGACGTCGCCTGGGAGGCAGACCTCATAGAGGCAGACGTCGCCTGGGAGGCAGACCTCATAGAGGCAGACGTCGCCTGGGAGAGGCAGACCTCATAGAGGCAGACGTCGCCTGGGAGGCAGACCTCATAGAGGCAGACCGTGCATAGAGGCAGACCTCATAGAGGCAGACGTCGCCTGGAGGCAGACCTCATAGAGGCAGACCTCATAGAGGCAGACGTCGCCTGGGAGGCAGACCTCATAGAGGCAGACGTCGCCTGGAGGCAGACCTCATAGAGGCAGACGTCGCCTGGGAGGCAGACCTCATAGAGGCAGACCTCATAGAGGCAGACCAGAGGCACGTCGCCTGGGAGGCAGACCTCATAGAGGCAGACCTCATAGAGGCAGACGTCGCCTGGGAGGCAGACCTCATAGAGGCAGACGTCGCCTGGGAGGCAGACCTCATAGAGGCAGACCTCTAGAGGCAGACCTCATAGAGGCAGACGTCGCCTGGGAGGCAGACCTCATAGAGGCAGACGTCGCCTGGGAGGCAGACCTCATAGAGGCAGAGCTGGAGGCAGACCTCATAGAGGCAGACGTCGCCTGGGAGGCAGACCTCATAGAGGCAGACCTCATAGAGGCAGACGTCGCCTGGGAGGCAGACCTCATAGAGGCAGACCTCATAGAGGCAGACCTCATAGAGGCAGACGTCGCCTGGGAGGCAGACCTCATACGAGGCAGACCTCATAGAGGCAGACCTCATAGAGGCAGACGTCGCCTGGGAGGCAGACCTCATAGAGGCAGACCTCATAGAGGCAGACGTCGCCTGGGAGGCAGACCTCATAGAGGCAGACCTCATAGAGGCAGACGTCGCCTGGGAGGCAGACCTCATAGAGGCAGACCTCATAGAGGCAGACCGTCGCTGGGAGGCAGACTCACTAGAGGCAGACCTCATAGAGGCAGACCTCATAGAGGCAGACGTCGCCTGGGAGGCAGACCTCATAGAGGCAGACCTCATAGAGGCAGACGTCGCCTGGGAGGCAGACCTCATAGAGGCAGACCTCATAGAGGCAGACCGTCGCCTGAGCAAGGCAGACCTCATAGAGGCAGACGTCCGCCTGGGAGGCAGACCTCATAGAGGCAGACCTCATAGAGGCAGACGTCGCCTGGGAGGCAGACCTCATAGAGGCAGACCTCATAGAGCAGACCTCATAGAGGCAGACGTCGCCTGGGAGGCAGACCTCATAGAGGCAGACCTCATAGAGGCAGACCTCCTAGAGGCAGACGCCTGGAGGCAGACCTCATAGAGGCAGACGTCGCCTGGGAGGCAGACCTCATAGAGGCAGACCTCATAGAGGCAGACGTCGCCTGGGAGGCAGACCTCATAGAGGCAGACCTCATAGAGGCAGACGTCGCCTGGGAGGCAGACCTCATAGAGGCAGACCTCATAGAGGCAGACGTCGCCTGGGAGGCAGACCTCATAGAGGCAGACCTCATAGAGGCAGACCGTCGCCTAGGGGGAGGCAGACCTCATAGAGGCAGACCTCATAGAGGCAGACCTCATAGAGGCAGACGTTCGCCTGGGAGGCAGACCTCATAGAGGCAGACCTCATAGAGGCAGACGTCGCCTGGGAGGCAGACCTCATAGAGGCAGACCTCATAGAGGCAGACGTCGCCTGGGAGGCAGACCTCATAGAGGCAGACCTCATAGAGGCAGACGTCGCCTGGGAGGCAGACCTCATAGAGGCAGACCTCATAGAGGCAGACGTCGCCTGTCATAGAGGCAGACGTCGCCTGGGAGGCAGACCTCATAGAGGCAGACCTCATAGAGGCAGACGTCGCCTGGGAGGCAGACCTCATAGAGGCAGACCTCATAGAGGCAGACGTCGCCTGGGAGGCAGACCTCATAGAGGCAGACCTCATAGAGGCAGACGTCGCCTGGGAGGCAGACCTCATAGAGGCAGACCTCATAGAGGCAGACGTCGCCTGGGAGGCAGACCTCATAGAGGCAGACCTCATAGAGGCAGACGTCGCCTGGGAGGCAGACCTCATAGAGGCAGACCTCATAGAGGCAGACGTCGCCTGGGAGGCAGACCTCATAGAGGCAGACCTCATAGAGGCAGACGTCGCCTGGGAGGCAGACCTCATAGAGGCAGACCTCATAGAGGCAGACGTCGCCTGGGAGGCAGACCTCATAGAGGCAGACCTCATAGAGGCAGACCTCATAGAGGCAGACGTCGCCTGGGAGGCAGACCTCATAGAGGCAGACCTCATAGAGGCAGACGTCGCCTGGGAGGCAGACCTCATAGAGGCAGACCTCATAGAGGCAGACGTCGCCTGGGAGGCAGACCTCATAGAGGCAGACCTCATAGAGGCAGACGTCGCCTGGGAGGCAGACCTCATAGAGGCAGACCTCATAGAGGCAGACCTCATAGAGGCAGACGTCGCCTGGGAGGGCAGACCTCATAGAGGCAGACCTCATAGAGGCAGACGTCGCCTGGGAGGCAGACCTCATAGAGGCAGACCTCATAGAGGCAGACGTCGCCTGGGAGGCAGACCTCATAGAGGCAGACCTCATAGAGGCAGACGTCGCCTGGGAGGCAGACCTCATAGAGGCAGACGTCGCCTGGGAGGCAGACCTCATAGAGGCAGACCTCATAGAGGCAGACGTCGCCTGGGAGGCAGACCTCATAGAGGCAGACCTCATAGAGGCAGACGTCGCCTGGGAGGCAGACCTCATAGAGGCAGACCTCATAGAGGCAGACGTCGCCTGGGAGGCAGACCTCATAGAGGCAGACCTCATAGAGGCAGACGTCGCCTGGGAGGCAGACCTCATAGAGGCAGACCTCATAGAGGCAGACGTCGCCTGGGAGGCAGACCTCATAGAGGCAGACCTCATAGAGGCAGACGTCGCCTGGGAGGCAGACCTCATAGAGGCAGACCTCATAGAGGCAGACGTCGCCTGGGAGGCAGACCTCATAGAGGCAGACCTCATAGAGGCAGACCTCATAGAGGCAGACGTCGCCTGGGAGGCAGACCTCATAGAGGCAGACCTCATAGAGGCAGACGTCGCCTGGGAGGCAGACCTCATAGAGGCAGACCTCATAGAGGCAGACGTCGCCTGGGAGGCAGACCTCATAGAGGCAGACGTCGCCTGGGAGGCAGACCTCATAGAGGCAGACCTCATAGAGGCAGACGTCGCCTGGGAGGCAGACCTCATAGAGGCAGACCTCATAGAGGCAGACGTCGCCTGGGAGGCAGACCTCATAGAGGCAGACCTCATAGAGGCAGACGTCGCCTGGGAGGCAGACCTCATAGAGGCAGACCTCATAGAGGCAGACGTCGCCTGGGAGGCAGACCTCATAGAGGCAGACGTCGCCTGGGAGGCAGACCTCATAGAGGCAGACCTCATAGAGGCAGACGTCGCCTGGGAGGCAGACCTCATAGAGGCAGACCTCATAGAGGCAGACGTCGCCTGGGAGGCAGACCTCATAGAGGCAGACCTCATAGAGGCAGACGTCGCCTGGGAGGCAGACCTCATAGAGGCAGACCTCATAGAGGCAGACGTCGCCTGGGAGGCAGACCTCATAGAGGCAGACCTCATAGAGGCAGACGTCGCCTGGGAGGCAGACCTCATAGAGGCAGACCTCATAGAGGCAGACGTCGCCTGGGAGGCAGACCTCATAGAGGCAGACCTCATAGAGGCAGACGTCGCCTGGGAGGCAGACCTCATAGAGGCAGACCTCATAGAGGCAGACCTCATAGAGGCAGACGTCGCCTGGGAGGCAGACCTCATAGAGGCAGACCTCATAGAGGCAGACGTCGCCTGGGAGGCAGACCTCATAGAGGCAGACCTCATAGAGGCAGACGTCGCCTGGGAGGCAGACCTCATAGAGGCAGACGTCGCCTGGGAGGCAGACCTCATAGAGGCAGACGTCGCCTGGGAGGCAGACCTCATAGAGGCAGACCTCATAGAGGCAGACCTCATAGAGGCAGACGTCGCCTGGGAGGCAGACCTCATAGAGGCAGACCTCATAGAGGCAGACGTCGCCTGGGAGGCAGACCTCATAGAGGCAGACGTCGCCTGGGAGGCAGACCTCATAGAGGCAGACGTCGCCTGGGAGGCAGACCTCATAGAGGCAGACGTCGCCTGGGAGGCAGACCTCATAGAGGCAGACGTCGCCTGGGAGGCAGACCTCATAGAGGCAGACGTCGCCTGGGAGGCAGACCTCATAGAGGCAGACCTCATAGAGGCAGACGTCGCCTGGGAGGCAGACCTCATAGAGGCAGACCTCATAGAGGCAGACCTCATAGAGGCAGACGTCGCCTGGGAGGCAGACCTCATAGAGGCAGACCTCATAGAGGCAGACCTCATAGCGGCAGACGTCGCCTGGGAGGCTGACCTCATAGAGGCAGACCTCATAGAGGCAGACGTCGCCTGGGAGGCAGACCTCATAGAGGCAGACCTCATAGAGGCAGACGTCGCCTGGGAGGCAGACCTCATAGAGGCAGACCTCATAGAGGCAGACGTCGCCTGGGAGGCAGACCTCATAGAGGCAGACCTCATAGAGGCAGACCTCATAGAGGCAGACGTCGCCTGGGAGGCAGACCTCATAGAGGCAGACCTCATAGAGGCAGACGTCGCCTGGGAGTCAGACCTCATAGAGGCAGACCTCATAGAGGCAGACCTCATACAGGCAGACCTCATAGAGGCAGACGTCGCCTGGGAGGCAGACCTCATAGAGGCAGACCTCATAGAGGCAGACGTCGCCTGGGAGGCAGACCTCATAGAGGCAGACCTCATAGAGGCAGACCTCATAGAGGCAGACGTCGCCTGGGAGGCAGACCTCATAGAGGCAGACCTCATAGAGGCAGACCTCATAGAGGCAGACGTCGACTGGGAGGCAGACCTCATAGAGGCAGACCTCATCGAGGCAGACGTCGCCTGGGAGGCAGACCTCATAGAGGCAGACCTCATAGAGGCAGACGTCGCCTGGGAGGCAGACCTCATAGAGGCAGACCTCATAGAGGCAGACGTCGCCTGGGAGGCAGACCTCATAGAGGCAGACCTCATAGAGGCAGACGTCGCCTGGGAGGCAGACCTCATAGAGGCAGACCTCATAGAGGCAGACCTCATAGAGGCAGACTTCGCCTGGGAGGCTGACCTCATAGAGGCAGACCTCATAGAGGCAGACGTCGCCTGGGAGGCAGACCTCATAGAGGCAGACCTCATAGAGGCAGACGTCGCCTGGGAGGCAGACCTCATAGAGGCAGACCTCATAGAGGCAGACGTCGCCTGGGAGGCAGACCTCATAGAGGCAGACCTCATAGAGGCAGACGTCGCCTGGGAGGCAGACCTCATAGAGGCAGACCTCATAGAGGCAGACGTCGCCTGGGAGGCAGACCTCATAGAGGCAGACCTCATAGAGGCAGACGTCGCCTGGGAGGCAGACCTCATAGAGGCAGACCTCATAGAGGCAGACGTCGCCTGGGAGGCATACCTCATTGAGGCAGACCTCATAGAGGCAGACGTCGCCTGGGAGGCAGACCTCATAGAGGCAGACCTCATAGAGGCAGACGTCGCCTGGGAGGCAGACCTCATAGAGGCAGACCTCATAGAGGCAGACGTCGCCTGGGAGGCAGACCTCATAGAGGCAGACCTCATAGAGGCAGACGTCGCCTGGGAGGCAGACCTCATAGAGGCAGACCTCATAGAGGCAGACGTCGCCTGGGAGGCAGACCTCATAGAGGCAGACCTCATAGAGGCAGACCTCATAGAGGCAGACGTCGCCTGGGAGGCAGACCTCATAGAGGCAGACCTCATAGAGGCAGACGTCGCCTGGGAGTCAGACCTCATAGAGGCAGACCTCATAGAGGCAGACGTCGCCTGGGAGGCAGACCTCATAGAGGCAGACCTCATAGAGGCAGACGTCGCCTGGGAGGCAGACCTCATAGAGGCAGACCTCATAGAGGCAGACCTCATAGACGCAGACGTCGCCTGGGAGGCAGACCTCATAGAGGCAGACCTCATAGAGGCAGACGTCGCCTGGGAGGCAGACCTCATAGAGGCAGACCTCATAGAGGCAGACGTCGCCTGGGAGGCAGACCTCATAGAGGCAGACCTCATAGAGGCAGACGTCGCCTGGGAGGCAGACCTCATAGAGGCAGACGTCGCCTGGGAGGCAGACCTCATAGAGGCAGACCTCATAGAGGCAGACGTCGCCTGGGAGGCAGACCTCATAGAGGCAGACCTCATAGAGGCAGACGTCGCCTGGGAGGCAGACCTCATAGAGGCAGACCTCATAGAGGCAGACGTCGCCTGGGAGGCAGACCTCATAGAGGCAGACCTCATAGAGGCAGACGTCGCCTGGGAGGCAGACCTCATAGAGGCAGACCTCATAGAGGCAGACGTCGCCTGGGAGGCAGACCTCATAGAGGCAGACCTCATAGAGGCAGACGTCGCCTGGGAGGCAGACCTCATAGAGGCAGACCTCATAGAGGCAGACGTCGCCTGGGAGGCAGACCTCATAGAGGCAGACCTCATAGAGGCAGACGTCGCCTGGGAGGCAGACCTCATAGAGGCAGACCTCATAGAGGCAGACGTCGCCTGGGAGTCAGACCTCATAGAGGCAGACCTCATAGAGGCAGACGTCGCCTGGGAGGCAGACCTCATAGAGGCAGACGTCGCCTGGGAGGCAGACCTCATAGAGGCAGACCTCATAGAGGCAGACGTCGCCTGGGAGGCAGACCTCATAGAGGTAGACCTCATAGAGGCAGACGTCGCCTGGGAGGCAGACCTCATAGAGGCAGACCTCATAGAGGCAGACCTCGCCTGGGAGGCAGACCTCATAGAGGCAGACCTCATAGAGGCAGACGTCGCCTGGGAGGCAGACCTCATAGAGGCAGACGTCGCCTGGGAGGCAGACCTCATAGAGGCAGACCTCATAGAGGCAGACGTCGCCTGGGAGGCAGACCTCATAGAGGCAGACCTCATAGAGGCAGACGTCGCCTGGGAGGCAGACCTCATAGAGGCAGACCTCATAGAGGCAGACGTCGCCTGGGAGGCAGACCTCATAGAGGCAGATTTCATAGAGGCAGACCTCATAGAGGCAGACGTCGCCTGGGAGGCAGACCTCATAGAGGCAGACCTCATAGAGGCAGACGTCGCCTGGGAGGCAGACCTCATAGAGGCAGACCTCATAGAGGCAGACCTCGCCTGGGAGGCAGACCTCATAGAGGCAGACCTCATAGAGGCAGACGTCGCCTGGGAGGCAGACCTCATAGAGGCAGACGTCGCCTGGGAGGCAGACCTCATAGAGGCAGACCTCATAGAGGCAGACGTCGCCTGGGAGGCAGACCTCATAGAGGCAGACCTCATAGAGGCAGACGTCGCCTGGGAGGCAGACCTCATAGAGGCAGACCTCATAGAGGCAGACGTCGCCTGGGAGGCAGACCTCATAGAGGCAGACCTCATAGAGGCAGACGTCGCCTGGGAGGCAAACCTCATAGAGGCAGACCTCATAGAGGCAGACGTCGCCTGGGAGGCAGACCTCATAGAGGCAGACCTCATAGAGGCAGACCTCATAGAGGCAGACGTCGCCTGGGAGGCAGACCTCATAGAGGCAGACCTCATAGAGGCAGACCTCATAGAGGCAGACGTCGCCTGGGAGGCAGACCTCATAGAGGCAGACCTCATCGAGGCAGACGTCGCCTGGGAGGCAGACCTCATAGAGGCAGACCTCATAGAGGCAGACGTCGCCTGGGAGGCAGACCTCATAGAGGCAGACCTCATAGAGACAGACGTCGCCTGGGAGGCAGACCTCATAGAGGCAGACCTCATAGAGGCTGACGTCGCCTGGGAGGCAGACCTCATAGAGGCAGACCTCATAGAGGCAGACCTCATAGAGGCAGACGTCGCCTGGGAGGCAGACCTCATAGAGGCAGACCTCATAGAGGCAGACCTCATAGAGGCAGACGTCGCCTGGGAGGCTGACCTCATAGAGGCAGACCTCATAGAGGCAGACGTCGCCTGGGAGGCAGACCTCATAGAGGCAGACCTCATAGAGGCAGACGTCGCCTGGGAGGCAGACCTCATAGAGGCAGACCTCATAGAGGCAGACGTCGCCTGGGAGGCAGACCTCATAGAGGCAGACCTCATAGAGGCAGACGTCGCCTGGGAGGCAGACGTCATAGAGGCAGACCTCATAGAGGCAGACCTCATAGAGGCAGACGTCGCCTGGGAGGCAGACCTCATAGAGGCAGACCTCATAGAGGCAGACCTCATAGAGGCAGACCTCGCCTGGGAGGCACACCTCATAGAGGCAGACCTCATAGAGGCAGACCTCATAGAGGCAGACGTCGCCTGGGAGGCAGACCTCATAGAGGCAGACGTCGCCTGGGAGGCAGACCTCATAGAGGCAGACGTCGCCTGGGAGGCAGACCTCATAGAGGCAGACGTCGCCTGGGAGGCAGACCTCATAGAGGCAGACCTCATAGAGGCAGACCTCGCCTGGGAGGCAGACCTCATAGAGGCAGACCTCATAGAGGCAGACCTCATAGAGGCAGACGTCTCCTGGGAGGGAGACCTCATAGAGGCAGACGTCGCCTGGGAGGCAGACCTCATAGAGGCAGACGTCGCCTGGGAGGCAGACCTCATAGAGGCAGACGTCGACTGGGAGGCAGACCTCATAGAGGCAGACCTCATAGAGGCAGACCTCATAGAGGCAGACGTCGCCTGGGAGGCAGACCTCATAGAGGCAGACGTCGCCTGGGAGGCAGACCACATAGAGGCAGACGTCGCCTGGGAGGCAGACCTCATAGAGGCAGACCTCATAGAGGCAGACCTCATAGAGGCAGACGTCGCCTGGGAGGCAGACCTCATAGAGGCAGACCTCATAGAGGCAGACCTCATAGAGGCAGACGTCGCCTGGGAGGCAGACCTCATAGAGGCAGATGTCGCCTGGGAGGCAGACCTCATAGAGGCAGACGTCGCCTGGGAGGCAGACCTCATAGAGGCAGACGTCGCCTGGGAGGCAGACCTCATAGAGGCAGACCTCATAGAGGCAGACCTCATAGAGGCAGACGTCGCCTGGGAGGCAGACCTCATAGAGGCAGACGTCGCCTGGGAGGCAGACCTCATATAGGCAGACCTCATAGATGCAGACGTCGCCTGGGAGGCAGACCTCATAGAGGCAGACCTCATAGAGGCAGACGTCGCCTGGGAGGCAGACCTCATAGAGGCAGACCTCATAGAGGCAGACCTCATAGAGGCAGACGTCGCCTGGGAGGCAGACCTCATAGAGGCAGACCTCATAGAGGCAGACCTCATAGAGGCAGACGTCGCCTGGGAGGCAGACCTCATAGAGGCAGACCTCATAGAGGCAGACGTCGCCTGGGAGGCAGACCTCATAGAGGCAGACCTCATAGAGGCAGACGTCGCCTGGGAGGCAGACCTCATAGAGGCAGACCTCACAGAGGCAGACCTCATAGAGGCAGACGTCGCCTGGGAGGCAGACCTCATAGAGGCAGACCTCATAGAGGCAGACGTCGCCTGGGAGGCAGACCTCATAGAGGCAGACCTCATAGAGGCAGACGTCGCCTGGGAGGGAGACCTCATAGAGGCAGACCTCATAGAGGCAGACGTCGCCTGGGAGGCAGACCTCATAGAGGCAGACGTCGCCTGGGAGGCAGACCTCATAGAGGCAGACGTCGCCTGGGAGGCAGACCTCATAGAGGCAGACGTCGCCTGGGAGGCAGACCTCATAGAGGCAGACGTCGCCTGGGAGGCAGACCTCATAGAGGCAGACGTCGCCTGGGAGGCAGACCTCATAGAGGCAGACGTCGCCTGGGAGGCAGACCTCATAGAGGCAGACCTCATAGAGGCAGACCTCATAGAGGCAGACGTCGCCTGGGAGGCAGACCTCATAGAGGCAGACGTCGCCTGGGAGGCAGAACTCATAGAGGCAGACGTCGCCTGGGAGGCAGACCTCATAGAGGCAGACCTCATAGAGGCAGACCTCATAGAGGCTGACGTCGCCTGGGAGGCAGACCTCATAGATGCAGACCTCATAGAGGCAGAACTCATAGAGGCAGACGTCGCCTGGGAGGCAGACCTCATAGAGGCAGACCTCATAGAGGCAGACCTCATAGAGGCAGACGTCGCCTGGGAGGCAGACCTCATAGAGGCAGACCTCATAGAGGCAGACGTCGCCTGGGAGGCAGACCTCATAGAGGCAGACCTCATAGAGGCAGACATCGCCTGGGAGGCAGACCTCATAGAAGCAGACCTCATAGAGGCAGACGTCGCCTGGGAGGCAGACCTCATAGAGGCAGACCTCATAGAGGCAGACGTCGCCTGGGAGGCAGACCTCATAGAGGCAGACCTCATAGAGGCAGACGTCGCCTGGGAGGCAGACCTCATAGAGGCAGACGTCGCCTGGGAGGCAGACCTCATAGAGGCAGACCTCATAGAGGCAGACGTCGCCTGGGAGGCAGACCTCATAGAGGCAGACCTCATAGAGGCAGACGTCGCCTGGGAGGCAGACCTCATAGAGGCAGACCTCATAGAGGCAGACGTCGCCTGGGAGGCAGACCTCATAGAGGCAGACCTCATAGAGGCAGACGTCGCCTGGGAGGCAGACCTCATAGAGGCAGACGTCGCCTGGGAGGCAGACCTCATAGAGGCAGACCTCATAGAGGCAGACGTCGCCTGGGAGGCAGACCTCATAGAGGCAGACGTCGCCTGGGAGGCAGACCTCATAGAGGCAGACGTCGCCTGGGAGGCAGACCTCATAGAGGCAGACCTCATAGAGGCAGACGTCGCCTGGGAGGCAGACCTCATAGAGGCAGACCACATAGAGGCAGACGTGGCCTGGGAGGCAGACCTCATAGAGGCAGACCTCATAGAGGCAGACCTCATAGAGGCAGACGTCGCCTGGAAGGCAGACCTCATAGAGGCAGACCTCATAGAGGCAGACCTCATAGAGGCAGACGTCGCCTGGGAGGCAGACGTCATAGAGGCAGACCTCAAAGAGGCAGACCTCATAGAGGCAGACGTCGCCTGGGAGGCAGACCTCATAGAGGCAGACTTCGCCTGGGAGGCAGACCTCATAGAGGCAGACGTCGCCTGGGAGGCAGACCTCATAGAGGCAGACGTCGCCTGGGAGGCAGACCTCATAGAGGCAGACGTCGCCTGAGAGGCAGACCTCATAGAGGCAGACGTCGCCTGGGAGGCAGACCTCATAGAGGCAGACGTCGCCTGGGAGGCAGACCTCATAGAGGCAGACCTCATAGAGGCAGACTTCGCCTGGGAGGCAGACCTCATAGAGGCAGACCTCATAGAGGCAGACGTCGCCTGGGAGGCAGACCTCATAGAGGCAGACGTCGCCTGGGAGGCAGACCTCATAGAGGCAGACGTCGCCTGGGAGGCAGACCTCATAGAGGCAGACGTCGCCTGGGAGGCAGACCTCATAGAGGCAGACGTCGCCTGGGAGGCAGACCTCATAGAGGCAGACGTCGCCTGAGAGGCAGACCTCATAGAGGCAGACGTCGCCTGGGAGGCAGACCTCATAGAGGCAGACGTCGCCTGGGAGGCAGACCTCATAGAGGCAGACCTCATAGAGGCAGACTTCGCCTGGGAGGCAGACCTCATAGAGGCAGACCTCATAGAGGCAGACGTCGCCTGGGAGGCAGACCTCATAGAGGCAGACGTCGCCTGGGAGGCAGACCTCATAGAGGCAGACGTCGCCTGGGAGGCAGACCTCATAGAGGCAGACGTCGCCTGGGAGGCAGACCTCATAGAGGCAGACGTCGCCTGAGAGGCAGACCTCATAGAGGCAGACGTCGCCTGGGAGGCAGACCTCATAGAGGCAGACGTCGCCTGGGAGGCAGACCTCATAGAGGCAGACCTCATAGAGGCAGACTTCGCCTGGGAGGCAGACCTCATAGAGGCAGACCTCATAGAGGCAGACGTCGCCTGGGAGGCAGACCTCATAGAGGCAGACGTCGCCTGGGAGGCAGACCTCATAGAGGCAGACGTCGCCTGGGAGGCAGACCTCATAGAGGCAGACGTCGCCTGGGAGGCAGACCTCATAGAGGCAGACGTCGCCTGAGAGGCAGACCTCATAGAGGCAGACGTCGCCTGGGAGGCAGACCTCATAGAGGCAGACGTCGCCTGGGAGGCAGACCTCATAGAGGCAGACCTCATAGAGGCAGACTTCGCCTGGGAGGCAGACCTCATAGAGGCAGACCTCATAGAGGCAGACGTCGCCTGGGAGGCAGACCTCATAGAGGCAGACGTCGCCTGGGAGGCAGACCTCATAGAGGCAGACGTCGCCTGGGAGGCAGACCTCATAGAGGCAGACGTCGCCTGGGAGGCAGACCTCATAGAGGCAGACCTCATAGAGGCAGACCTCATAGAGGCAGACGTCGCCTGGGAGGCAGACCTCATAGAGGCAGACCTCATAGAGGCAGACGTCGCCTGGGAGGCAGACCTCATAGAGGCAGACCTCATAGAGGCAGACCTCATAGAGGCAGACGTCGCCTGGGAGGCAGACCTCATAGAGGCAGATGTCGCCTGGGAGGCAGACCTCATAGAGGCAGACGTCGCCTGGGAGGCAGACCTCATAGAGGCAGACGTCGCCTGGGAGGCAGACCTCATAGAGGCAGACCTCATAGAGGCAGACCTCATAGAGGCAGACGTCGCCTGGGAGGCAGACCTCATAGAGGCAGACGTCGCCTGGGAGGCAGACCTCATATAGGCAGACCTCATAGATGCAGACGTCGCCTGGGAGGCAGACCTCATAGAGGCAGACCTCATAGAGGCAGACGTCGCCTGGGAGGCAGACCTCATAGAGGCAGACCTCATAGAGGCAGACCTCATAGAGGCAGACGTCGCCTGGGAGGCAGACCTCATAGAGGCAGACCTCATAGAGGCAGACCTCATAGAGGCAGACGTCGCCTGGGAGGCAGACCTCATAGAGGCAGACCTCATAGAGGCAGACGTCGCCTGGGAGGCAGACCTCATAGAGGCAGACCTCATAGAGGCAGACGTCGCCTGGGAGGCAGACCTCATAGAGGCAGACCTCACAGAGGCAGACCTCATAGAGGCAGACGTCGCCTGGGAGGCAGACCTCATAGAGGCAGACCTCATAGAGGCAGACGTCGCCTGGGAGGCAGACCTCATAGAGGCAGACCTCATAGAGGCAGACGTCGCCTGGGAGGGAGACCTCATAGAGGCAGACCTCATAGAGGCAGACGTCGCCTGGGAGGCAGACCTCATAGAGGCAGACGTCGCCTGGGAGGCAGACCTCATAGAGGCAGACGTCGCCTGGGAGGCAGACCTCATAGAGGCAGACGTCGCCTGGGAGGCAGACCTCATAGAGGCAGACGTCGCCTGGGAGGCAGACCTCATAGAGGCAGACGTCGCCTGGGAGGCAGACCTCATAGAGGCAGACGTCGCCTGGGAGGCAGACCTCATAGAGGCAGACCTCATAGAGGCAGACCTCATAGAGGCAGACGTCGCCTGGGAGGCAGACCTCATAGAGGCAGACGTCGCCTGGGAGGCAGAACTCATAGAGGCAGACGTCGCCTGGGAGGCAGACCTCATAGAGGCAGACCTCATAGAGGCAGACCTCATAGAGGCTGACGTCGCCTGGGAGGCAGACCTCATAGATGCAGACCTCATAGAGGCAGAACTCATAGAGGCAGACGTCGCCTGGGAGGCAGACCTCATAGAGGCAGACCTCATAGAGGCAGACCTCATAGAGGCAGACGTCGCCTGGGAGGCAGACCTCATAGAGGCAGACCTCATAGAGGCAGACGTCGCCTGGGAGGCAGACCTCATAGAGGCAGACCTCATAGAGGCAGACATCGCCTGGGAGGCAGACCTCATAGAAGCAGACCTCATAGAGGCAGACGTCGCCTGGGAGGCAGACCTCATAGAGGCAGACCTCATAGAGGCAGACGTCGCCTGGGAGGCAGACCTCATAGAGGCAGACCTCATAGAGGCAGACGTCGCCTGGGAGGCAGACCTCATAGAGGCAGACGTCGCCTGGGAGGCAGACCTCATAGAGGCAGACCTCATAGAGGCAGACGTCGCCTGGGAGGCAGACCTCATAGAGGCAGACCTCATAGAGGCAGACGTCGCCTGGGAGGCAGACCTCATAGAGGCAGACCTCATAGAGGCAGACGTCGCCTGGGAGGCAGACCTCATAGAGGCAGACCTCATAGAGGCAGACGTCGCCTGGGAGGCAGACCTCATAGAGGCAGACGTCGCCTGGGAGGCAGACCTCATAGAGGCAGACCTCATAGAGGCAGACGTCGCCTGGGAGGCAGACCTCATAGAGGCAGACGTCGCCTGGGAGGCAGACCTCATAGAGGCAGACGTCGCCTGGGAGGCAGACCTCATAGAGGCAGACCTCATAGAGGCAGACGTCGCCTGGGAGGCAGACCTCATAGAGGCAGACCACATAGAGGCAGACGTGGCCTGGGAGGCAGACCTCATAGAGGCAGACCTCATAGAGGCAGACCTCATAGAGGCAGACGTCGCCTGGAAGGCAGACCTCATAGAGGCAGACCTCATAGAGGCAGACCTCATAGAGGCAGACGTCGCCTGGGAGGCAGACGTCATAGAGGCAGACCTCAAAGAGGCAGACCTCATAGAGGCAGACGTCGCCTGGGAGGCAGACCTCATAGAGGCAGACTTCGCCTGGGAGGCAGACCTCATAGAGGCAGACGTCGCCTGGGAGGCAGACCTCATAGAGGCAGACGTCGCCTGGGAGGCAGACCTCATAGAGGCAGACGTCGCCTGAGAGGCAGACCTCATAGAGGCAGACGTCGCCTGGGAGGCAGACCTCATAGAGGCAGACGTCGCCTGGGAGGCAGACCTCATAGAGGCAGACCTCATAGAGGCAGACTTCGCCTGGGAGGCAGACCTCATAGAGGCAGACCTCATAGAGGCAGACGTCGCCTGGGAGGCAGACCTCATAGAGGCAGACGTCGCCTGGGAGGCAGACCTCATAGAGGCAGACGTCGCCTGGGAGGCAGACCTCATAGAGGCAGACGTCGCCTGGGAGGCAGACCTCATAGAGGCAGACGTCGCCTGGGAGGCAGACCTCATAGAGGCAGACGTCGCCTGAGAGGCAGACCTCATAGAGGCAGACGTCGCCTGGGAGGCAGACCTCATAGAGGCAGACGTCGCCTGGGAGGCAGACCTCATAGAGGCAGACCTCATAGAGGCAGACTTCGCCTGGGAGGCAGACCTCATAGAGGCAGACCTCATAGAGGCAGACGTCGCCTGGGAGGCAGACCTCATAGAGGCAGACGTCGCCTGGGAGGCAGACCTCATAGAGGCAGACGTCGCCTGGGAGGCAGACCTCATAGAGGCAGACGTCGCCTGGGAGGCAGACCTCATAGAGGCAGACGTCGCCTGAGAGGCAGACCTCATAGAGGCAGACGTCGCCTGGGAGGCAGACCTCATAGAGGCAGACGTCGCCTGGGAGGCAGACCTCATAGAGGCAGACCTCATAGAGGCAGACTTCGCCTGGGAGGCAGACCTCATAGAGGCAGACCTCATAGAGGCAGACGTCGCCTGGGAGGCAGACCTCATAGAGGCAGACGTCGCCTGGGAGGCAGACCTCATAGAGGCAGACGTCGCCTGGGAGGCAGACCTCATAGAGGCAGACGTCGCCTGGGAGGCAGACCTCATAGAGGCAGACGTCGCCTGAGAGGCAGACCTCATAGAGGCAGACGTCGCCTGGGAGGCAGACCTCATAGAGGCAGACGTCGCCTGGGAGGCAGACCTCATAGAGGCAGACCTCATAGAGGCAGACTTCGCCTGGGAGGCAGACCTCATAGAGGCAGACCTCATAGAGGCAGACGTCGCCTGGGAGGCAGACCTCATAGAGGCAGACGTCGCCTGGGAGGCAGACCTCATAGAGGCAGACGTCGCCTGGGAGGCAGACCTCATAGAGGCAGACGTCGCCTGGGAGGCAGACCTCATAGAGGCAGACCTCATAGAGGCAGACCTCATAGAGGCAGACGTCGCCTGGGAGGCAGACCTCATAGAGGCAGACCTCATAGAGGCAGACGTCGCCTGGGAGGCAGACCTCATAGAGGCAGACGTCGCCTGGGAGGCAGACCTCATAGAGGCAGACGTCGCCTGGGAGGCAGACCTCATAGAGGCAGACCTCATAGAGGCAGAACTCATAGAGGCAGACGTCGCCTGGGAGGCAGACCTCATAGAGGCAGACCTCATAGAGGCAGACGTCGCCTGGGAGGCAGACCTCATAGAGGCAGACGTCGCCTGGGAGGCAGAACTCATAGAGGCAGACGTCGCCTGGGAGGCAGACCTCATAGAGGCAGACGTCGCCTGGGAGGCAGACCTCATAGAGGCAGACGTCGCCTGGGAGGCAGACCTCATAGAGGCAGACGTCGCCTGGGAGGCAGACCTCATAGAGGCAGACCTCATAGAGGCAGACCTCATAGAGGCAGACGTAGCCTGGGAGGCAGACCTCATAGAGGCAGACCTCATAGAGGCAGACCTCATAGAGGCAGACGTCGCCTGGGAGGCTGACCTCATAGAGGCAGACCTCATAGAGGCAGACGTCGCCTGGGAGGCAGACCTCATAGAGGCAGACCTCATAGAGGCAGACGTCGCCTGAGAGGCAGACCTCATAGAGGCAGACCTCATAGAGGCAGACGTCGCCTGGGAGGCAGACCTCATAGAGGCAGACCTCATAGAGGCAGACCTCATAGAGGCAGACGTCGCCTGGGAGGCAGACCTCATAGAGGCAGACCTCATAGAGGCAGACGTCGCCTGGGAGTCAGACCTCATAGAGGCAGACCTCATAGAGGCAGACCTCATAGAGGCAGACGTCGCCTGGGAGGCAGACCTCATAGAGGCAGACCTCATAGAGGCAGACGTCTCCTGGGAGGCAGACCTCATAGAGGCAGACCTCATAGAGGCAGACCTCATAGAGGCAGACGTCGCCTGGGAGGCAGACCTCATAGAGGCAGACCTCATAGAGGCAGACCTCATAGAGGCAGACGTCGACTGGGAGGCAGACCTCATAGAGGCAGACCTCATCGAGGCAGACGTCGCCTGGGAGGCAGACCTCATAGAGGCAGACCTCATAGAGGCAGACGTCGCCTGGGAGGCAGACCTCATAGAGGCAGACCTCATAGAGGCAGACGTCGCCTGGGAGGCAGACCTCATAGAGGCAGACCTCATAGAGGCAGACGTCGCCTGGGAGGCAGACCTCATAGAGGCAGACCTCATAGAGGCAGACGTCGCCTGGGAGGCAGACCTCATAGAGGCAGACCTCATAGAGGCAGACCTCATAGAGGCAGACTTCGCCTGGGAGGCTGACCTCATAGAGGCAGACCTCATAGAGGCAGACGTCGCCTGGGAGGCAGACCTCATAGAGGCAGACCTCATAGAGGCAGACGTCGCCTGGGAGGCAGACCTCATAGAGGCAGACCTCATAGAGGCAGACGTCGCCTGGGAGGCAGACCTCATAGAGGCAGACCTCATAGAGGCAGACGTCGCCTGGGAGGCAGACGTCATAGAGGCAGACCTCATAGAGGCAGACCTCATAGAGGCAGACGTCGCCTGGGAGGCAGACCTCATAGAGGCAGACCTCATAGAGGCAGACCTCATAGAGGCAGACGTCGCCTGGGAGGCAGACCTCATAGAGGCAGACCTCATAGAGGCAGACCTCATAGAGGCAGACGTCGCCTGGGAGGCAGACCTCGTAGAGGCAGATGTCGCATGGGAGGCACACCTCATAGAGGCAGACGTCGCCTGGGAGGCAGACCTCATAGAGGCAGACGTCGCCTGGGAGGCAGACCTCATAGAGGCAGACCTCATAGAGGCAGACCTCATAGAGGCAGACGTCGCCTGGGAGGCAGACCTCATAGAGGCAGACCTCATAGAGGCAGACGTCGCCTGGGAGGCAGACCTCATAGAGGCAGACCTCATAGAGGCAGACGTCGCCTGGTAGGCAGACCTCATAGAGGCAGACCTCATAGAGGCAGACGTCGCCTGGGAGGCAGACCTCATAGAGGCAGACCTCATAGAGGCAGACGTCGCCTGGGAGGCAGACCTCATAGAGGCAGACCTCATAGAGGCAGACCTCATAGAGGCAGACGTCGCCTGGGAGGCAGACCTCATAGAGGCAGACCTCATAGAGGCAGACG